>JAYJMA010147006.1:0-14667 GCA_036873895.1 Parotocinclus cabessadecuia | reverse complement strand
ACCCCAAACAGCCATATGTACCTCAGACCTAAAGAAGCTTGCAAGAACACCCGTCAAACTGGCTATTAAAATGCAGTCCAAGCAAACGTGATGTGAAAAAGCAAACATTTAATTAATCAGGGCAAAGCCTTCGGCAGAAATCCAAGCTGGGTCTTGTGTCACAGCTCTGCATGAAGCCAAATAATTAGTATTCTGTTATCCAACTCATTCTTTTATGCACAGCAAAGAATTCCTCGTTGAACGTGCTAAACGATCCACCCTCTGAAAGCCTGTTCTCTTTTCTGTAGGTGTACAGCGCTTCACAGATCCAGTGCTTCACAGATCCTGCTGACTTTATTACTCCTTCATTTATACCCACCCCATTCATCTGAGAAACCATATAAAGACTTAATTGGATTTTTTATTGCTAATGGCATCACAGTGAATCAAATAAGATCGAGCTCCAAATGCCAGTTCCACCTGCAGCACTTGCATGCATGGGAGGATGGAGGGAAGCATCAAATTGCCTCCCTCCACCAGATGACATCTTGCAAGGGGGGAAAGGATGAATGAACAGCTAAACAAGTAAATACAAGCCAAATGTTAGAAATACTGGCACCACCGCCACAGTAGAGAGGAGTCAAATGGTTGCCAGGGAAACTGAATGGCACAAAACGTAGTAATATAAGACAAAAAACAACAACGGCAATACAACAACCAAGAACAATGAGTACTGATTGTAAAACTGTTTTTCTGTTGGTACTTTCTGTTGTACAGCACGCATACAAACTCGTAAACTGCCTTACCTAGACAAACACTTGCATTACTGTCAGCTGTGTTTGCTATATTATCCCAGTTGCACAAGTGATTGAGAATATATGAATGAATGAAAATGACTAAAAATATATATAAGTTTCATTTTATTGTATCGTTTCATGTCTGTAGTATACAATGCCTTTATGACTAGCTACATGATGTTAATTCATTTATTCATTATTTTCCGCTTAATCCATACGGGGTGGCGGTCCAGCCGGTGCCCATCCGGCAACTCGGGGCACAAGGGCAGGAGCAGCCCTATGATGGATTGCCGTCCCACACAGTCATACACGACAGGCCACTTTAGAGACACCAATTAACCTAACATGCATGTCTTTGGACTGAGGAAAACCGGAGTAAGGGAAGGACATGAAGACTCCACACAGAAAGGACCCAGGACCTTCTTGCTGTAAGGCAGCAGTGCTACCCACCGACCCACCATGCTGCCAGCTAAAAGATGTATTCTTTTAAAATACCAAAATATGCATACAAACAAACATTTATTCATTTAAAGATGCACGGACATAAATCAGTAGCCCAGCTGGACAAGCAGACGAGGCCATGCTATCAAAGTGCATGCTTAGTAAGCTGCTGATGTGGTGGTCAGCAATATGTTTATTGCTGTCCATAAACAGTCCTCAGCTGAGACACGGTAGCAAGCTATTGACTCCAGAATCCCAGCTATCACCTGCTCCATTACAGACAACCTAAGACACATTCTGCTGGTGTTAAGTCTGATAAATTCTAGTAATTCCAGTACACAGTTCCAAGAAAAAGTATGTGAACCCTTTGGGATGACTTGTATTTCAGTGTGAACTGGTCATTAACTGTCACAACAGTAGACAAACACAGTCTGCTTAAACTAATAATGGACAAAAATATGTATTTCATGTTTTTTTTATTGAATACAAAATGTCAACATTCACAGATCAGGGTACTGAAAAAAGTGAAGCCCTAGGCTAATGACTTCTCCAAGAGCTAATTGAAGCCAGGAGTCAGACTAACAACTTAACACTGCATCTGAAGCAGCTAGACCAATTCTCTCATTTGCTGGGATGTCTTTCACACAGGTATGCTCTGTTAAACAGCCTTCTGATCAATATTATATCAATATTTAAAGGTTGAGACAAAAAAAATAATAGAATAAAACTGAACAGTTGAGCCTGCAAGTACTTAGTTTTATTTTTCTCTTGGAAAAAGTCAGTAAACATGCTTGTCTAAAATAACTTTATTGTTCCTTTTTCCAGATCACGTAGCCAGTAGTAAAAAAGAAGAAATATAAATGTACACCCAGTCAACGTGATCGGTATCAGTGATCGGTACTCATGGGTGATTGGTATCGGAATCTGCGGCATAAAACTTGATCCCTTATAAGTAGTACTCCTTTTGTTTGTACCACCCCCACTACACGTTCTCTCTCACCTATACCATACTATTTAATCTGGTTCATATTCACTCGCTGAGTCCCTGTTTCATTTGGTTGAACTTCTATCTTCATCTATCAATGCACTGTTGGCTTCTATTAAACAAGTAATAGGTAAATCATAATGTCCTCATGGCTTTCCACTAGAGAGCTTTGTATCAATACAGTACTGTATTTTCTGTATTTCTTGTGAACTACCATATATTAAATAAAGGTTAAGCAGGTCTATAATGTCAATGGTTTTATCATTTACCATTTTCAAATACCCTTTTCTTGTCAAATTACATTACAGAAGCCTAAAAAGACTCTCTATGGTAGTTAACTACGGTTTGATTAGCTTCCGTTTCGGTCAAAATCCTGTTTAACAGAATGTCACACGACTGCTAACATAATTTCCCCATTTCCAATTTGATCCAAGTAACAAAACTCTATCACAGTACACAAGGGAACATTAAGGTCCTAGACTACTGACCAGAAGGCTGAGGGTTCCCATATTAGAACTGATCTAAGCAAGGTATCATGCAGGTATCATTTGATACACATACTACAGTAAACACAGCAACAAACATGGAAAGCTTGTGTTTTACAGTGATGTGCTCCAGACTTATGTGGATGATCTGTTTCACGCCAAGCAACAACGGATGCAACAATGAATCTACTGGAACGCTTAAGCCCTCAAACCAATAATCAACACTGAATGGGTATCTCTCAAAACTAAGACCAAACGTACAATCTATCATTCATCAAATCTTTTACAGGAGCGGAAAAATCATTTCTTTTTAGATTTTTCCAAACTTTACAAGCCACTGAGAGCCCAATAAACAGTAAGCAATGAGCCAATTGCACAGATCAAACTCACCAGTATCACTACTGACTAGGTTTAATTACTTTTTGGAGGCTGGATAAATTAGCCTTTGGTGGTTTAGGGTTTTGAAGATGGTTATACAAGCAAAGAGAACTCATGTTGAACGAACCACATTGGTTTGCTCAAGGTTAATATTTAACTGGCTGTATATGGTGGTTTAGACTGGCATAGTAAATCCCAGACCCAGTGAGACAAGGCACTCACAGCAGACACACGAGTCTACAACATCCTTACTAATGACTGCAGGATCACCCAGCCAGGCCTGACAACACATGCAGTGCAGACTTCTGCTTATATTAAAAACTAACTAGCACTGGCGCATCTCTTGGTCTATATATGTGAACATGTGTCTGTGGTCCATAGGGAATCAATGCAACAGCAAAGAATATCATGCAAATGTAAGAAAGCCTGACTGTTGCACACACACTGAGAGCATGCGCCGGGTTCTGTTGCTTGCCTGGACCTGCGGGACTCCAAAAAAAAAAAGAAAAGAAAAGAAAAAAGAAAAAAAAAAAAAAAAAGACATTCTTTGCTTTCCTGATGCCTGCATTTGCACACTGCCATGCCACGGAATTATTTATTATGAGTAAGGGTGCTAATTTGTTCTACAGTGGAACTGGTCTAAACAATGAGTCAGTACCAAAAGGCAGACAGAACTGGAGGGAAGACAGTTACATCATCATGAATGATGCCACACATTCCTTATATAGATAAATCTATACTTTTTTATATAGGGTTAAGGTCATTGACATTATGTGCAATCATTAATGCTGCTTCATAGACAATTAATTCTAAAAAGAACTCTCATGCATGTTCAGAGTTTTTATTTTATTTTCCAGTTTACGCTTACTACGACCAAGTCCTATTTCTCTTTTTCTTTCGAACTGATTCAATCATGAAGATGTCTGTTGCTGAAATTCTGCACAGCAGAATAAGTGATAAGGAGGAAGGAAATGCACAAAAGCAAAACTAAATCGAAAAAGAGAGACATTTTCCCCTGCTGTGTGGAACGGTTACTGAGGTAGAAAAAAGATATACAACTAAACAGTGTAATTTGTCATTAGTGCTGTGAAAATGTTGCCACTCACAGCACAACCACTAACTTAATGAATAATTTTACTTAATGAGTTTATTTTGGATACATCTGACAGAGCAACAGTGCAAAGATTTGTATTCCAAAATATGTAACCCTTCCAGTTCAGAATTTACATTAACAAAGCAATAAGCAAGCCTATTTAGACGAATAGTATATGCTAGTACTTCAATTTTTAGCTGTCAAAAGCATTTAAGTGCAATTTTCAAAAAATACTGAATTCACACAGCACAGGTTTCGTGACGTTTTCAGCAACAAAGAGTTTTTCCAGTTTTCATCAACACTGAAAGGGACGCAGAATGATGATAAATGCTAAATGTTTTCTTCATATTATTATAGTCAAATCATTGAATTTTGAAATGCATGTACATTAAATTAAAAAGGCACACACAGGCACACACACATTTACACATTATTGTAATATCTTTACACTGCCTCTATTGGACACAACATACACTATAACACAGGAATAACAGTAACAAAAAGTATTATCCAGCGAATAAAAGAATGTGTGACAGTACTTACAGATTTACATCATACGTCATTCGGATCTACCATCATTCTCACAAATTTTAACCAACAAACATTCTAGGTCTGCTTCAAGGAGGAAGGGTCCCTTTTTAAATCTTGGTCCTCCCAAGGTTTCTTCCTTATACATTCTGGGATTTTCCCCTTGCCACTGTCCCCCTAGGCCTGCTCAATTTGGAATTGGCCTTTTAAGATAACATAAGATTGTAAAGCTGCTATGAGACAATGCCCCATTGTAAAAAGCACTACATGAATAAATTTGACTTGACTTTGCTTACAATACCCTGAACGTGGTGTTCGGCTTCTCTTTGGCTACATTTTCTATGCATTAATTACATTTATTCTTTCTGGCTTAGATAAGCAAGCAAAAAGTATTTTAAACACTAAAGAACTGTATTGTGACTTACTTATTTTTGTCATTACGACTATGTAAATACAGTAATCTCGAACCAATGTCCTGTTGCCCACAACAGAATGCGTTAAAATAGAACATGCCTGTATAGAACACTAGATTCTCTTGGACATTTTTGGCCGTGTGGCTGGTCCAAACGGATACATTTACTACATGTCACAGCATGCATGCTAAGTAAGAGCGATCAAAACTGTCACCTAAAGGGAGTCTGTCATTCTCCATGTCACTCCTAGCTTGAGGCAAAAATGAGACAGAGCTATGATGAAAGAAAGAACAAAGATCCTTTGAAGCAGGGGCCTCTTTCCCCTCCGCCTCATGTGGTATGTGTGAAATGTAATGACTCGACAGACACTGTGAGGATGAGCACGCTCTATTTTAGCTCGCCGCGCTTAGCGCCCGTAGCGGGGCCCACCGTGTGCCTGACCCACATTAAACGAGTCTGAAACGCCACGTGGCTACCCCAGCTAAAGTAATTACACCTCATTCTTCCTCATGTCACCTCCCAGAGGAGCCTGTACAGAGAAGCGGGGTCATTAACAATTAGCTAAGCGACTGCAACTCTATCGCCCGGGTGTTTGGTTTAGTACACTGCATGGGCGACTGCTTGGGTGGCTGGTTTCTAAAGAACTGCATATAGTGCTGTGACAGATTGCGTCTTAATAGTACAGACGAGTCAGTGAGTGAGTTTGCATGCACTTAATAATCCAATAACTGCACACAATCAGATTCTCAGTAATCTGATCAAGGACAATACACGCACTTGTGTAATCATATAATGGGTTTACATGACCCAGGCAATGATCGAATTTCAACTTTGCAACCAGCCAATAGTCTCACGGAAAGATGTGACGTAAGCTTCAATTTGTAATTGTTTATCTCTCCATTTTCGATAGGTGTGTACCAGGTGCTGCGTTAAAAAGGGTTGCCAGATGCCACGAGAGAACCCTTCAAATGGGCTATGTCAATAAGGCCAAAACAAAGCTAAATCTCTAGGGATAAGAGGACCTCGCAAACATGTGTTTCCAGCTTGCCGCTGCGTGCACATGCGCGGACTGTCAAATCCTGCTGAAATCATAAATGCGATGAGAAATCAGGCTACTAAAATGAAATCCAGCTCTCTGTATTTGATTTCTTAATCTGATTTCTGTATTGGAATATGCTGTGACCGCTGTGACCGCTTCGATAACTGCAGAAATGCCCAGAATTACCCCAAGAACACAGCAGAGCCAAACGCAAACATCAGTCCGAACACTGTTTTACTGAAAATGGCAGGAATTAAAGTGATACCAACGATCAGCAACGGGAAATCACTACGCGTAGTACTAGAAAGGATGACTAAAAAGGAAGAATCGGTTTCGAGGTCGGAAAAACCTCAGTAAGGAGTCGTTCATAGATAGTTAGAGATAGTACAAACAAACCTGCCAAGAGAACAGGTTCAACACCCTCTGTTTTAATTGATTTGAATTAAACTGTAGTAAATTTGTTTGTTATAACAGTCAAAATGTTTTCATTTCAACATGGGGGGCGGGGGGATCTGTTGCATCTCCCGTGTGCTAATAGCCAGAGTCAGACCCTCTGCCCCCCGTTTGAAAACCACAGCCTAAATGCATCCAAAATAGCAAGTCTGTTCTGAAAAGACTAAACAATCCTTATTTAACTGATTTGTGTGTTCCCAGCAATAAGACAAAGTAAGACAAAAATGAGCAACAACTGCAGTGTGATGAGCCGTCACTCGTAGGTCACCACACAGCGTGACCTATCATCTAAAACCCAGAAAGTGTGTCTGCTGCATTTGTGACTTATAAACCCACTGCTCAGCCACAGAACCTATACAAAAAAGAAAAAAAAAATATATAATACAGTCAGTGTACCACCACATGAGTAACAATGTCAAACATCCTGACCGAACATGTCTGGCTATTTTTGTTCTGCTCCAGTTATTGATTATTTGCTCAAACAGCAAAAGCACAGTAGCGGAGAAATTCTCACCTCCATCAAACAGGCCATGTCATGAAAGGACAAAGCACATTTTTGTTTGTTCAAACCTGTTCTTGGCCTTGTACACTACAATGTAATTCCACCAGTAATTTCAGTTGAAGACTTTGAAAAGACTAAGGTTAGACACTCCCACATCTACAGAATTTTTGTCACATATTTCATCATCATATCACACATTTTGTAAATAGAATACACAATTGTATATCATAGTAATACCATACTCACAATACATTCCAAACTGAAACATCCCCAATAAAAAATCCCCTAATTTTGTCATAAGTGTATATGACAGTATTTAAAGAACTCACAAGATCTATGATCACTCTCATTACACATCTTTTTATTTTATCCAAAAAAAATAAAGAATTAAAAAACAAGGCTGCTTATAAGCTAATCTTGGTATGAACGCAGTGTTTGGTTTCTTTTTGACTCATTTTCTATGAATGATTTCATTCATTCAGATTATCATTTTGCAAAGCCTGGGGAGCTTACGTGGTCATGTACAGCATTTCTGCATCTAGAATCCTAGAATCTGCATCTAGATTCTTTTCCACCATGCTGCTGGAGAAAATGCATTGTGATTTCATATGCTTGCTTTATGATTACAATATAAGCATTTAATTTGATCAACATGAAATCTGACTTTGATCAACTGACTTTGCTGCTTCCCGTTTTAGTATTTGAGTTCATCCATTGGTTATCGACAATGTTCAAGTCACTAATTGTGTAAGCCAAGGCTTATGATTTGCAATATTAGAGCGTACTCACACAGTTACCTCCTTTTGCCTTGCACTCACACTGTGCTTTTAACTTAGACACACCGGAGCACGCTTTTGGAATCACAAAAAACATGCTCACAGCACAGTGGACTTTGTGGTTGTACTTACTTGGCTTACGTGTTGATAATTCAACACCCTGATTTTTGCACTCAATCGTGCCCAAACGCTTCTCAGCACACCGCACCCGGGGTACGACACTGAGCAGTCACACTAATCTAACAAACCGCGATTTGGGGACACGGTACAGATTGCCTAGTGTGAGTGCACCCTTAAACATGCCTGATTTCCTAAAAAGGTCAAGAATAGAAAATGACTGATTTAATACTATCCTGATCTGACTCTGGAAATTAATCTGTGACTGTGAAAATAATTTGAATATTTTTTGGCGTAAGAAAGAGATACGCATTTTAAGCTTGGCCATTTCTTTACAGAACTTTTCTTCAAGTGGATCACTAATTAATAGGCACTTCCAGATCTGCAGATCACCAGGCACGTATCAAGCGCGAGGTCTGTTTATCTGGGCCACGTGTTTTGTTTTTTATTTTTGCACAAACTTGACGGCTCTATGACTTACAGCATAGATTCACTCCAATCTCATTACTGAAGATTTATGGACGCATTTACATAGCTAGCATGCAGAGGGAAAAAAAAACACCATTTGGAAGGATGGGCTAGGAAAATTTGACTGGTAAAACAATGTGGTGGTGTGTTGTGACTGCACAAAGGGCAGCAGATTGTGACTCATACAGGATGATCACAAGATGGATGAAAAGAGGCAATAGGTGTAGCTAGATGCAGTAGGCTGTCAGTTTATCTTTAGTCAATAACATGATGTTTAACCACAGTCCTTTTCATTTTCTTTCAACATTCTTTCCTCAACAATCCCCTTAAGGCAATAACCCTACAGCTGGTTGAGGTGACACACAGAGATCTGCGAGGAAAAAAAAAAAAAAAAAAAAAGCTGACGTAGCACTCCAGCCAGACTTCCCCCATGATGCACTATAAATACCCAAACTGGGATGAGGAGGGTGTCCTCTGATAGACACCATGTGTGTGGTTGTGTGTTAGTCAAGTGCAGTTATACACGTACACAATCTCCAGAGCAGAAGGGGACATCTAATACTTCAACACACAGGCCAGCATGAAGCTGCATTTGGCTGTTCAGTCAGTCGGACACATACCAACTGTAGCTCAACTTACGGGCTATAGTAAGCACGAACAGAGCAGCCAGCTAGACCCAGGAGCAGGGTCACCGGCCAGATATAGCTTTAAGAAGGTTCCCAGATATTTGAAAATTCAGCAACCCTCTCTTTAAGACTCATCAGCAGTGTTATGGTCAGTACTGAGAACCTGAGAGCTTAGAGTGGCAGGGTTTATAACTCCAGCAGCACTATAGTGTCTGCTCCAGTCGTACGAGCGCAACACACACACTAACACACCACCTACTATCCTACTATGCATTCTCGCTTACTGCCTTTGCCTACTGTTCAGTACAGAAGTATGCGTTTACGGATGCAAGCCATGCTTTGTGTCCTGAAAGCACCAATCATTATTATGGAGATTACAAGATTTGTCACTCATTACTAGGTAAGAAATGTAAATATTCCATTCCTAGGAATAAGGTAAATACTGATGTATTGTTACAATGCTGAAGGTGTTCACACTGGATGTCCAATTTCCCTTAAATGCAGTGACAGCTTTACACGTTACTACTCCTTGCCATACGGCACAACAGACCTCCGTGTGAAATCCGTCAGTTCGACTGACTAACGCTCAGTCTCTTATAATGTGTGACAGCCATATTAATTACACTGAACAGAGCTAGTCTCCCTACAGAGATCACAGTAAGCAACAGCAGGACAAATGAGGCAAGCTTTCCTAAGGGAAGATGGTGGGGGTTGCAGGGACAGATGTTAGGATCCTCAGAAGGGACCTAATAACATATGTTCAACCAAAGTTCCATCTTAATGCATAAACAAAGACAGGAATTTTTGGGTCAGCGTTAAAGAAATGTTAATTAATGTTAATATTAATTTATTGGTAAATATAAATGTATGAATATGTAATATTATACAATAGGCTTCTTTTACATAGAAATGTTATATACATACTAATATATATACACACACAAGACATGACATGCTCAAAGCTTTCATTTGTGTAATGTATCACCATGGCTAGGCAAAATAAGATAAACATTTGTGTTGTCTGTAAGATAAGCAGACATGAGTAATCAGTGTGCATAATCTGATGCTGTCTATTAGTCTTTTTCCTTGCCATGGTCAGTGGAATTTAAAACAGATTTTGTAACTACGAGGAGCTGCAGGTCTAAAATTGAAATAGCACATAAAATGGCCTTTGTGTGTCGACAGCCTGTACAATACAGCAAGTTTTAAAAGATGCTATGATAATGTTCAATTACCTCACATTTCAACACGTGAGATTCATGACCAGAAGAACAGCAGAACTGTTTATGTAATCTTTACGGTCAAATTTTAAGGTTGCAACCTTAAAAGATTTGAACACATCCAAATGTATTCATTCACTTTGTTATCGGAATCACAGGAGAGCAGGAGTGTAGCCGGCAGCACGAGGCAGGAACAAGCCTAGACGGGGCTCAGTCCACTGTAGGCCACATACACTCAGGCCACTTTAGTAAAATCAATTGACCTAAAGCATGAAACAAAACCAGAGCAACTATAGTTTGTTTGTTAGTTCATTTAAAATATCAGCATCAGCACGCAAATTTGACCAAAGTGACACACAAAAGGTTATATAATTATATATATATATATAATTTTGAAATATCACCAAATTTTTGTGATTCAAGGCAATGCCAATTTTAGATCAGTTAACCTAACACGTCTGTGTGGGAGGAAACTGTGAGGACATTCAGACTCCACACATAAGTGGCCCAGACCACTCTACGTGGGTTTGAACCCAGGACCTTCTTACTGTGAGGTGACAGTGCTACCCACCGAGTCCCTGTGCCACCTGAGACCTACATTGTAAGCGTAAAAACTCAAACTTTGGTTGTGGATATGACATCTGTGTAACATTATTATTTTTATTTGACTTGAGGATGTGCGCTACATTTTGGCTTCAAAATATATTTTTAAAAATACTATGAAAACATACAGTATAAACTATATACAGGGTCAAAAGCCACAAGATACTTCAGAAACAAAAGGGAAAATCATAATTCTAATATAATTACAATACATCTAAATACTCCAGCAAAATGGGTGAGGGGGGCTATCTTTTAGGCTATGTCAGGCTCAGTAGTTAACAACACAACGTTCAAAACAGCCAATTATGCTTACAGGTCACTGTATACTTATGTGCCACAATTACTGGCACCCCTACTCTACAACCCGCTTTTGCTAACAAGACAGCACTTAATCTTCACCTATAACATTTCATAAAATAGGAAAATACTTCAACAATACCTCTCCTATGCACTCTCCTCTTCAGCTCACTCTACAGGTTTTCAATTCGATTTTGTGTCACAGAACCATTTTTGTGTAGATTTGGCTACATGTATAGGGTCGTTATCTTGCCGAAAGACCCAGTGACATACCATCTTCAACTATAAAATGTTTAAAATGTCCTGATATTTCTAAGAATTAAGGTTCCTGAGGCCTTTGAAATAGAAACAGTCACACAGCATCAGCGATCATCCTACATACTTCACAGTGGGCATGAGGTGCTTTTTGTGCTTTTTTTTTAACTTTTAGTTTTCTATTATGGCAGACCCACTTAGAGTGTTTGTTGCCAAAAAGCTCCATCATTGTCTAATCTGACCAAAGCACACGGTCCCAGTTACAGTTTCAGTACCGCTTGGGCAGCTCCAGATGTTTACATTTATGCTTGTAAGTGAGAAAAGGCTTTTTCCACGCATGCTTGTTGGCATGTAGATACCGCCTGATGGTTGTTATGGAGACTTTGTGACCCCAATATGCTACTCTTTTATGCAATTCTATAAAAGTGAGTTTTAGAGAACTTTTAGCTCTTACCATCCTCCTCATGGTGTGTGAGGCAAGATAAACTTGTGTCCTCGTCCAGGCTTGTTTGCCACTGTTCCAGTTGTTTTAAACTTCTTAATGAGTCCTCTGACAGTAGATATGGGCAGATGTAGGCGAGTTGTTATTTTATCACTGTATATTGTATTATTGCCTGAATTATGAAGGCCGACACACTTGAATGCCGTGTTCTCTTGATTTTCCCCATGTTGAAGAATGGGTAAGAGAAACAGGCCTGTGTGTCACATCATATTTACACCCCAGGGAAACAAAAAGTGATGAATTACTAATGAAAAATATCTACATACGCTAATCAACTTTATAAACTACAGAGAAAATGACAGAAATGTTTCAATTACATTCATTTTCTAGGAATTGTTAGTGGTGTGGAACAGGTGATTTTGTCAGGACTTTTTAAAACTTTTATTTAAATTCACTTCAGTGAAAGGTTAGATTGTTCTAAAATTTTCAGTGTGAGTTTATGCTTCTGCAATGTATATTGTTTTACAGTTATTAATATATATCTCAACTATTGCTTGTAGGTCAGTTGATATTTAAAAGTTGTCTTTCTCTGATGTCAGCTGACTGTCCAGATGTTGTTGAATTTGGAAGTTGCTGAGAATTACAAACTGTACTAAACTAAAGAACATACTGTCTTCCACAGAATACCTAGTAAATGATTGGTAACATCACATTTAAATAACACAAGATTATGTTATTAAACATGCATAGTGATCAAATTCCAAATTCAACTATCAGCTGACATCAGAGAAACATGCTTGTGACTTGAAACGTTTTAAACAACAGTCATTGTAGGGACATCACCAAAAACACAAATGGAAAATCTATAACCTAATTCAACCACATTTTGACCGTCAGTCTAATAGAAATATGTCTTTACAACTGACTGTTGATTTATGAAAGGGTGGTTCCTGGCAATATAGCCCAACAGATCCAAACCCTATACAGTGGTACCTCAATTCTTGACCAACTTGGAAGTTGACGAACTTTGGTTCTCAAGGCATTTTGAATGGGAAAAGGTGTCTTGGCTCGTTTCTTGGTCCTTCTTGTTGTCGGTACTCGACAACCCTTTTCGAGCAAATTAACGAGGAGAACCAACTCACCATTTTATTTAGCAGTGTAGCATCATCTTTCATTATTATTCACTATTATTCAACCTGACTATCTTGGCAGAAGGCAACTTCCAGTTAAAGTCTCCAGTTCTCAGCCTAAAACAGGAGTTGTTACCAATACGAAGATTCTGGTTTCACATGAGCTTCTGCAGGAGCTGTGCTGCTGTGTTTTTGTCATTCACATGCAATCCTGTATGTTGACAAAAAGTTCAGTTCACAGGTCAGTTCACAAAAGATGGCTCCTGGAGAACACTGGTCTTTCCACAGCTATGGACCAAAGACCATATTTAAAACCGACCTGCAATAGGACTATTAGAGCTGTGTAAATGGCAACGAATTTCTGCTTAGCTGCATGGTTCCCTGCAGATGTTTGTGGTTTTGAATGCAGTCCTAAGAGTTGCTGTTAGCTTCAACATCTTAACACCAGACCACTCGGGACTTGCCAGTTACCAAGTCAGCAACTCAGGGGTTTGTTACAGTGTATACAGACTTGGTCCATATAGAGTATATATAGTTAATTAAAAGTACTGATCCATATACAGATCAAAATGACATGAATTGTTTATATTTAGAGCAATAACATTTGTCATTCAGCAACAGCAGACATTTGAGCCAGACAAAAACAGATGTGGGTACTTAATCTTTATCAGGTTCACAAGGTAAAATTTAAAAGCACCTATTAGACTTAGTCATTTGTCTAAACTTTAGTAATTTAGTCCGAATCTGTTCTATTGCTCTGGCAGACAATAATGTGCACAGTCACAGCTGTAACAGCATAGTTATTGGTGTGTGAACAGGGGAGTTTGTCGTGTGTGAAAGAGTATTATAGCAGTACAATATTTAGTACCAAATTTCTTTTATTATATAAATAGTCCAAATGGTCAAATTTGATCATCCAAACTGATTGGTTGTCAGACAATTAAGAGCTTTAAAAGTGCTGCTGGCAAACTAGTTAGCGCTGATTGGATGCTCATAGCTCCCCACAGGCACACAGGTGGTCGAATTAAGTCATAGATACTGAATAAACCAATGCTCATTTGCGTGCTCAGGCACCGAGCTTCATTTGTGGTTCATTCAAATTCTGTCTTGCTGCGTATAATGAAATGAGCAGATCCATAAAACCAGATTCTGATAATTCTGCTTCATGTAAATTTCATCTGCTGGACTTCGACCTTTTTGGAGTTTGTATGTTCTCCCCATGTCCACGTGGGTTTTAATTCCCCCACATTCCAAAAGCATGCATTAGGTCAGTTGGCCTCATGAAGAGTGCATTGGCCTGCATGTACCTTGTCGTGGACTGGTGCTGATCCTGTCTGAGAATGGCTCCGGCCATGTTCTCTGTGTTGTCAGGCGAACTCCATGAACTGCATGAGGTTTATCACTTAATTTATTGCATTATTGGCTATTCAGGACAGGAAGGTCATTCACAATCACAAGGTTTCATCTGAACTAGGCATACATGCTCCCATCAGGAAATGCTCCCATCAGGACATGCTCCCACCAGGACATGCTCCCATCAGGACAATCTAGCACAATGTTTACATATATACATGTGTGTGTGTGTGTGTGTGTGTGTGTGTGTGTGTGTGTGTGTGTGTGTGTGTGTGTGTGTGTGTGTG
>JAYJMA010146995.1:0-14667 GCA_036873895.1 Parotocinclus cabessadecuia | reverse complement strand
ACATGACAATAAGTTAACTGTACTCAAGAGGCCATCATAGTCACTAGATAGCAATCCAACAGAGTATGTTTGGGATGCGGTAGAACTGGAAGTTGGAAGTGCAACAGACAAACTCTGATACTACACTGCCCACAAAAATTAGGGCATCATTTTTGTGAGCAGTGTATTATGTAAATATGGAAGCATCATGTAAAAATTGAAGCATCTGCCAAATAATTAATTATTAATATGGACATAAAAGTTTGTGATTAGAATGTTGTATTATAATTAACAAATAATAATTTCAAATATAAACTAGGGCAGAATATTTTACATTTACAGCATTTAGCAGACACCCTTATCCAGAGTGACTTACAACTCATACAGTCTTACAATCAAAGCAATTGTGGGTTAAGGGTCTTGCTCAGGGACCCAACTGTGGTAGCTTGGCAGAGGCAGGATTTGAACCCTGGACCTTCTGGTTCAGAGTCCAGTACCTTAACCGCTAGGCCACCACATTACATTTTATTGGATATAAAGAATGTGGATATGATACTTGCCATGTCACTATTCCATTTATTAATGTTTTATTGGTCCACACACTGTACTAGAAACCCTTAGTAGTTAGCTGATAAATAGCTCAGAATCATGTGATTGTATATTGTTTTTTGCTTTTTTATTGATCCTCTTACATTTTAATTCCCAGAACATGGCTTGAATGGACTCAATTCTTAGAACAGAATGAAGAAAAGAGCCAATACTCTTCTCTCTCCTGGAATCCAGGTGTTGTAATAAACCTCCCCTACCTGTTTGACAGGGGTCCCCTCTGTGTTCAGACTGAAGACTGAAAACTTTTTTTTTACTTATCCTTATCCTTATCCTTTATCCAGAGTGGCTTACAATTAATACAATCCAAGCAATTGTGGGTTAAGGGTCTTGCTCAGGGACTAAATTGGCAGAGGTGGGAAGCCCTTAGCACTTAGCTCTAGCACATCACACAATCAAGTATAAAAATTGCACTCCCTTAATTATCCTTACTAAATCAACATAAAACAGCTCATTTATTAAGCTGGTGTATGCTGGATAGTGCTCAGCCAGTAGAGGAATAAATACAACCTGTTAAACGATTGCTGGTTCGGGTTTGTTTGATTGTAAGTAAAGACAATGAGATAAAGTTTGTAGTGTTATTTCCTAGCTTAAAAAATCTACAAAGACCAGAATACACATCATTTGTTAATTTATTTTGTATGCCTCCAGTGTAATTGTCCATTTTATTAGTTCCACTGTAGTCTGTAGTCTGTTTCTCTACATACTGTGTTAATTCCCTTTACTCTGGACAGGAGTAAGACCACAAGGCCACCAAAGGTCAAATAATATTTTGGTGGTGGATCTCAGCACTAAGGTAACACTGATGTGGTGGTGTTAGTGTGTGTTGTGCTGGTATGAACATGTATTTGTCAGTTTAAATAATGCCTTTTTACATTCAAAAAGTGTAATATGGGTTAAAGGTAGGTTGTAGAAGTGGCTAGGCCAAAAAAGTGGCATGAGTAAAATTTTAACGTTGGTAGGGACACATGACTCACACCGCACAACCTTCAGGTTAGACTGCTTGAAAAATCGCTAAATGTAACTGAATAAATGACATAATTGTGTCAAATTTACATGCTGCCTATTTACAAATTGCATTTCAAGATTTTCATCTCATCTCATCTCATCTTATTCTTTGTACATGATATACCAAACAAACTATGTTCATATTTCAAAGGAACACCATTATGTACATATTTATCAATGCACTGAATTTCACAAACCACAAAATCGAGTTAAAGCACGTGTTATCACGTCTGTGCGAGCTGCTAGGTGGACAGGGGAAGGGAAGGAGACAGAGGCAGTTTGGCAATTCTCTTCTGAGGGAAGCAGCTAAGGCTTGCACAAAAGTTGCTAGATTTGTCACTACGATTTTGAAACGACTAAATCTAAAACAATAAATCAAGTGACGAAATCAGTCAGTTAACAACGGCACTAACTTGCGTGTGAAAAAGCAACTCCGCCTTCCTTCTTCCACAGTATACAGCGAAAAATTGTTCTAAAAAATCATTTAAAAACAGAGAGAATTTCGGACAAATCCATCAGCCCGTCAGAAAGCACATTACGTTGTGAGAAACGAAATCACAGGGATGCTGTGAGCGGGAATTATTGGGCGGAGAGGACATTTTACCACCAGCCTCCAAACTTTGAAGGGGGACACGCCTATGACGTCAGGACAGAATTCTCTCACAGGCCAGCACTGGTGGTCTCTTCAAAAACTTAACTCCTGTAATTTGTAGGGAGGCAAGCAGCCAATCGGATCGATGAGCGCGGTCACATGACTCGGGCAGAACGCTTCCTACGGCGGTGCTAAACAGACTGGCCATTTCAGGATCGGAGAATTGCACTAACGGGTAAGTCTGTGCCACTGCATCATGGAACTACAGTCCGGTGCAGGTTATGCGATTTAGGCGAATGTTTGTTTGGTTTCCGGGCTGCTCAGTCAATGGTGCTGATTTAATTCACTTCACTTCTGAGCAGTCGTTCAGCTAGGCCCGATCTATTTCCTGGTATCAACACTGTGACTGCGCGTTGTTTTCCCACCAGTATTCTGTATTGTCCCGCCTTCTTGGTTAGGGTGTAACCACTCACTGGATTAGATGGTGAGCAACTAGCCAATCGGAGCGAAGGAGGCAGTATTTTTCGGAAGATAGGTGGGAAAACCAACGTCCTACTTGCTAAAAAAAAGTCTTTGCTGTCTTAACTGTGACGGTGCGGAGAGAAGTTGTAAAAGTTCCGTCTTTGCACGTGTGCAAACTTTGTTGACACCTCGGCTACTGAGTCACTATGTAATCCTTGTTCAGGAATAAACTACGGGGCTTACATGGCTTAAATCGATATTGATAATGGTTTTCTAACGCCTATGAGAAGTTGGGTGAAGTTAGCTTGCTGGCTAACCTGTACTTAAGCGTTTTTCGTTCCATTTTCGGAGGCGTTCGTTTGGAAGCAAGCTCAAGAGTTTCCCTTTTAGGAAGTTTTATCCTGCTAGAACTAGCGATCTAGTGTTATTGGCTGCGTTCCTCAAGGCAAACTTCTGGTCGGACTTAACGTTGTCCTGTTTACTAAAGTTATCAATTTCTTAAGCATTGTGTTATTTAGTAATCTCTAGTGTAGCTTAGTGGTAGTTTGATTTGGGTAGGCACACTGCCAAATGATGCCTTCCTTGGTAATGTCTCATTTTTAGAAATATCTGCTACAGCAGCTCTGTCATCTGTCCAAATGTCCAGAAAGATGTGATGTGTCAGCACTTACGAAATTATAAATGCCACTGTTTGTGAATCCTTTCCTGCAATGCATGACATCTGGACTGATAATTTCTGAATTTGTGACCCTACTTACTGGATGGGTTCATGTATTGAGTATAGGGTGTTTTCATTTGGGGGATATTTCTGTTAAGGATTGCTGAGTGTGGGTTTTTTGCTGCTATTATGGCTGGTTTAAGCAGCCTTTATCTGCCTGAGCTGCCTTGTGTTGTTTAATAGCAACCGATTTCCAACATGGGTTGAATATCGCTGTCATTTGAGCAACATTTCAGAGCCAATCCATTTTCAATGATGCTGGTGCTGCCTGTATTTTGTCCCTGTTTGTTCACTTATATTTAACGTCAATCCTGCTTTTAGGCGAAATGCTAGCTTGTTTTGTGGTGCTACTGGGCTTGTAGTAGTCTGTCCTACATGGGTACATGACACAGTGAATATGGGACCTCTTAAGGTGCGTTTCTGGCTGTTTTTTGCGAAGTGAGTGACATTCTTGATGATGTCAGCTCACACATTGTTAAAACACAATTAACATGTTATCATAGATGGTATATATCACACAGCCATAATTGAAAATGGGGGCACAAACGATTACCGCGCACACCTCGCAGGTCCAGAGATCCTTGGTTCGATCCTGCCCTCTGACTGTGGTTTACCGTGGGTGTTCTGGGTTCCTACCTCATTCCAAAGTCATAGTTTGCTGGTTGCTCTAAATTGGGCCAGTGTAAATGTATCCGACTACTAGCGGTTTAACATTTTACCTGTTGTGAAAAGCAATTAAGCAAAAAGTATATATGTTTCTTTCTTATGGTCTGACTTACCATAAAGTTAACCAACTCTTAATCATTGTGTTATTTAGTAAGCTTGGAAAAATCATACAGGCTCAAATTAGGTGGTCAAAAAATAGTGTTATGAGAATTGCAATAATGACAGCTTAAATGTAATGCATTAAAAAGGAAAGTCAGACCACTTCAACAGTGCTCACATTTCCCCCGGGTTTTAGTGTTCTAAACATGGCTTAGGCCAGGCTTAATTTTAATGTAGCATTGTATCTAACTTTAACTTCAGACATTCAGGATGGTTTTGCTTCATTCTCTTCTAGTTGAAAGTTAGAAGGTCAGAGTACAGTCACAACATTCAATATGAATTTAATGATTCTATAAACGTTAGTGAGATGACTCAAGAGCTGCTCCCAGTCAGGAAAGCTGACTAGTGTTACCTGCATTTCAAGGCCTTGTTTGTTCAGTTTAAGCATGTGGATTTTAAACTAAAGGACAGAGTCTGCTCTCTCACCTTTCTAGAACAGTGCTTCTTACAGTCTTAATGCAAATTTTTTTAAGAAAATGTCATGTTACAATTTTGTAACATTAAAATGTATTTAAAAAAAAATATTGAATAATGCAATCTATTGTAGAATGAGATGTCATTTTGAAAGTGCAAAAGTCTGTAAAGTCTTGAAGTACTTGAAAGCTGTTTAATGTATGATAGCTTGAATGTAACTAGCCTGTTTTACTATCGCCGCAAAAATCATGTGCTAGAGGTGCACCGATCAACTGGCTGGTGGCCAGTACAGTCTGACATAACTGATTGTATGCCAGTCATATTTAACTTTTGCAGCACACAAAGTGACAGTGGCACAAACGCAGCCACACAAACGGCACAGCTCTTTTAGAACTTTTTACCTCACGGAATTTAGTTCATACGTGTAGCCTACCGTTTGTTGTATAAGATAACTGAAGCCTGTTAATGGCGTGTTGTGTTTTGAGTGCTTCTTAGCCAACGAACTAGTCTCTCTTTATTTCGGACACAGCCATATTTACAATGTAGAAGCTCTTGAGCTCTCAACTCGGTAAACGTTTGGGGAAAAAAAACGGATTTAATAAGACTTTAAAAAGGATTTTCCTAAAGCGTATGTGGAATTTGAGTTTTTAAAATTGACAAAGAGCTTAAAGCTAGCGAGATTGCAGAGCCAGAGACAGTCTCCGTTATCTTTATTCAGCAATGAAGACATTTGCATTAAAAGAAAATTTGAACAGCAATGTTTCCATTTGCTGGCATTTATAATTCTTAGACGGAAAGAAAATTGAATTCAGCTGCTCATTTGTTGGACTTCTATTAAACATGTGTATATGTTACTGCTACTTTTTAAAAAACATTTTAAACATGTTAACAATTTGTACAAAATCTCTAAGTAAAATAAATAAATGATGGGGGAAGTACCTTTAATTTGTTAAGTGTATATAATAATAAGGAGGAGGTATTTTCTGTGTTCAGTTTATTAAAATTATATATATATATATATTTAAAAAAATTATTCCCTGAATTTACAGAGCTGTATCGTTAACGAGCACTGCTCACAAAAATTGGTGGATAATTCAAAGTTCAATTTCCCATAATAAAATATCCCCTAATTTTTGTCAGCATTATATATCAGGATGTGAAATTTTGGTTATCATGACCAGTGTAATTGTGTTCAATGTCTCCTTAATTGAAGCCTCATTATGTGAAATTGGCAGCATGCTGCACATGGCCTTGACTACAACACTGTAAGCACGATGATGAACACTGGTTGTTCTCAAGTTGGGCAAGTTTGGCTCTGTTGCTCTTAATTACAGACACTGAAGGTTAAATATAGCCTGAGTGGAAACTTCAAGCTCTGGCTTTTAGGCGTTGAAAATGATGATTGCATGCTGCCAGTGTTAGAAAATGGCTTTAGTTTGTTGACAAATGCCAGATGGACAGAATAAGTGCCTGTTGTCTTATAATGACTCATTTGGCTGTCTAGTGCCTACATTAAATGTTATTTAGTTTATTATAGAACTTCAGTGTGTTTAGACAATTGGAGTTTGACCTTATCACTTCGTATATCCTAACATCTTTGATAAGGGTATTGTCGGGGGATCAACGATACTCTCTGTATTGATGCCAATTTACAACATAAGGAGGATATTTGAACATTTTTATAATTACTCCAGAACTGAAAGTTTGAACTGAATCATATGGTTTTATGATTTCATAGAAAGCAACAAACTTTTCAGAAATACTAGGCAAACACTTTCCTGTTACAACCTAGAAGAGGTAGTAAAGTATCTGATTACTCAGCGTGTGTTGTTGGAAGTACCAAAACAACACACACAGATGAATATAAATTTAAAACCTGTGCCTTTTTTAATATAGCGGGTTAAAGCTTTTAGCTACTAATTAGAAGGTTGTGTGTCAAAACCTTGTGTCAACCAACCTGCCAGGGACATTGCGCAAGACTCTTAACACTAAAATGTTTATCTCAACTCTAAGTGGCTAAAAGGCACGTGCTCAGTACTATAAATGTAAGCCAGTAGCCTACATGGACACATCACCATGCCATTAATGGTTTTCTTTGGTATCATATCCATGATCAGTTTATTTTTTTGCTACTATGGTACACATGATAACCCTGTATTATCAGGCTTTCTGTGTGCCCTTTGAATTGGTTCCAATAAATATGCCAATCTTGTCTCGCTCCATGTCGGTTGTGTGGATTCTAAACCAGGTTCCACATAACTGATTTTTTTTTGTCACTGTCAAATAAGCAACTATGGTTTGTGTCCTAAGGACCCGCCTGCTAAAGGCTGTCATTGCTTTATTAATGTGTCTGTCAGGGAAATGAGAGCTAGATTAGTGACTGGTCGTGGCTGGTTGTTACATACGGTTATACTGGCTCAGTTGTTTAAACAGTGCAATTGCATTATATGGCAGAAGGAACGGAAATCGTTTCATATCATCCATCCCTATAACAGATCACGTCGCGATGTATCTTTACACTAGCTGTAAGTGCGAAGGCTTATGCTGATCTGTATTGTAGGAATTTTCTATGATGACTTCTTAGACGTTGTATGAATCTTAGAGGAGTGTGAGCTTGCCAAAATGTCTATCTTTCTCAACTGCCTGATGCAGCGTCTTGTCTTGCACATTGTGATTGCTGACAACATTTATTTCTTTCCATCTGTTGCTTTTTTGTCGTAAGGCCATTTTTGCACAATGATTCTGATTTGATGAGTACCTTGCCTAAACAAACACTAAATTCTACCTTTAAGAGATAATGTTCAATGTTTTCAACGATTTAACTGATAACGATATTTAGACAATACCTTGGCAGTATTAAAGTACTCGTAGTACTCAAGTATATAGAAAGTGTATACAAGGTATTTGAGCCCATCTCTCTTTGGCGCTGTGTCTTTTTTGCGGAATGACTTTGTTAATGTTTGCTAAGTGTGTTGGTAAGCTGCTAACACGGCTGGTTTAAGTTGGTCTTGGACATCTGAATTCCAAAGTTTGTCGTAATCTTTTTTTCAATTTTCGGCAAGATGGGGAAATGCGTTACTTGTTAAGATGGTTTTCACGACAACTGATTTCTGACATAACGCTGGTTTGCAGATCACCATTTCTGAGCAACCTCTGCTTTTTCAGAGCCAAACCACATCCATGCGAGTGAGGTTGATCTATGTCTAGCAATTAATTCTAACGATGTAGTCTGTGAGGCTGGTTACATTGGTGAATATTGGTTCATTTTTAACTGTAATGTGCTTTATAGGTGGAATTTTAGCATTTTTAGGTATCGCACACCCCTAATTGTATAACCATTTTTGAGAAAGGAGCGAAAGGAGTACAACTGCGTGGTGGAAAATTGTCTGCTCTGTCTGTTTGAAAGAGGATTAAACGAGACCATACTACAGACCAGCCAGAGTAGAGGGGCAGCTCTGCTACTCGTCATCTACTTCCACCACCACCCTGACCTGTTCACCCCTGTGGTTCAACACCAGTCATGTCAGCTTCTCATACACTTTACCAAATGAGATCTTAAATATTTAGCATTTAAGTTTGTCACATACGGTCTTTTGGATTTACTTATTGTCAGCTCCAGGATCATTTGCACCTTTTGGTAAAATGAGTTGGAAAATGTCTTGTTACATTTGAGAAAAATCTCAGCTTTGTTTGAAGTCTTTTTAAGCCAGCAATTAAATTTATCCCAGTTGATCAGCACTGCACGGCTTTTATTATTAGCTGTGACTAGCAACTTTCTCAGCTCAATGATCGTGTGATCTCTGACTCATGAATATCAGATATGATTCACTAACCCACATGTTATCAACCCTCTGCCCTCATCCAGGCCTGGGCTGTGTTTGGTCGAGGAAATGACTATGGTTCAACCTATCAAATGAACGTATTGAAATGCATAGAGATTTTCCCCTCACACTTGGTGTAGCCAATCCAATCCCCCTTTGTTCTGTTTGCTTACAGTAGTGGTGGAAGCAGCAGTCCCAGTGATGGCCTCGGCTCCCATACCGGTGTACAACTCCAGTCCCCTAGATAACAGCTCCAGCCAAAACGTGAGTGCATGCTGCTGTTTTGATGACTTTTCTTACCTACATCTTTATTTCTATTGGTTATTAAATAATTTTTTGCTCCAAACTACTGATGTACGAACGCTGGCCAAGTACTGTTGTCATGTATAGTATGTATAATGACAAAGGTTACCGCTCTGTTAGGTGGGCTAGACTTTCTCTGCTTGCATTAATAAATGATGTTTGTCCGTGTCATCAGTACAACTATCTGCCCCTCATCCCCTGCTGCATGACTTCCTCTGTTTCACTGTATAGAACTGACAGTTCATTGTGTGTTACTCATAGACAACTATTCAATAATGCTAGCTTCACCAAGAAATGTAGTAAATCGACCTAAACTTTCCATTTAACACCTACACTGTGACATCTATACTGTGCAAAAGTCTTAGCCCACCGTTAGATTAGGTATACCAATAAGTGCATTTACAAGCACTTGATTAATCAGATAATTGGAAAGCTTTGGGTTTGCATTTCTGCTTTGCAACCAGCCAATAATCTCACAAAAGGATGTGATGTAAACTTTAATTTAACTTATTAATTAAATTACCTTGTTTCAGAGTCCTTCTGGAAGTTTTTTGTAGCCATTTTATAGATCCTGCATGTAAATCCAGGGTTGCCAGGTTCCTATGACAGAAACAGGTATCCGGATTTATGGAAACAAACCCAAAAAAGTGCTTTCTTAGACCGAGGACCTGGCAACTGCTAGTCGATTCCATGAAAGCTCTTCACACGTGTAGAAAGGGAAACCAACAGACGTATGAGAGTCTGTCTATTGAGAAAATCTGATATAATTCAACTCTGTTTATCTGATTTCTTATATTGATCGGGGAAATAAGTATTCTGTGACATGACCACTAGTATAATCAGATGGATACAGAAAACCAATTATGATGACATAATTAAGTACATGTAAATGCACTCTCTGTTAGCAATGACTGTATTCTCCTTATAGAATACAACCTGAAAATGCAGGAAATTGGTAGGCAACCCAAAACGATTTAAACAAATATCGAACAGAAATTAATTTAGTACAAAAGAACAGGCAAGGATTTCGCGTGAGCTCCCCTTAAACTTTAGCAGCATCTGGCAGCTTCATCGGGATACCAAGTCGATCCTTTTACAGGATGAAGAAGCTTAATTAGGAAGGACAGCAGCCAAGAATCCACTTTTCAGAAGGAGGACGAGGTGATTAGGCTAAGATATGCTAAAGCTTACAAACACTGGAATGAAGATGAGTGGGAAAGAGTGCTATAAATTGACCAATACAAGTTTTAAATGTTTAGTTCATATGTGGACAATATGTTACATATGGCCTTTATACCATTGCTAAAACAACAAATCTAATGGTCATTTAAGAGCGCTGCACAATACCGTAGACAAACAGTCCAAAGATTGGTTATTTGAGAGCACCAATAATGTTAACGAGTGTTCGGTTCTTCAGTTGATTCAGATCACCCAGTTATTACGAAATACTGTAGAAAGCATGTCCTAATCCAGACCAGTTTGGAATATTGATTTAATTAGCTATTTACCCTAGTCAGTTAAATTAATCTCACTTGGATGTCAGACTCCGGTCCTTTTTCGGTAGTGAATTGTAGAGATTAGCTCGTATTGTCCTGTGCAGTGTATCGATCATCATGGGACAACCGTAATTATCACTGCTGACCAGCCATTGTTTTTCTGGTTAGGCCTACTTTTCACTTACAGCTGCCATGTTGGTACATAGTGTAGGTGTATAGTCCACTCCAATAAGGACCTCTTAAGCTCATAGACAGTGGCATTCTTGCCAGATGGTGCCCCTCTGGACTGGGCTTTGGGAAATAGCAAGCTGACAGGGAGTTGGCAGGCTAGCATAGTTTCAGCTGGGCAACGGAAGCTCTGTACATATGTTAGTGCTGCACCTAACACCTGGTAGGTGAGATTTAATGGCAGTTGTCCACAGAGTGAGGCCACATTGTAATACACTGGTCGCAAAATAAGGAGATACTTCAAATGAAATATCCAATAATTAAATATCCAATAAATATCCAAGTTCTTGTGAGCAGTGTATTTGGTTTACACCTGAGATGGCTTTTTGAGATGCCTTTCTGTCTTTCATGTTTTTATTCCCTTTCTCTGTCTCTTGCTCTCCTTATTAAGTTATCCATGGCTCTTTTGTTTGCCAGCCTCTTTTCATGATTTTTAAATATGTATTCTACTACTGGTAGAATAGCACGACTACTGTGAATTTGCTTTGTGAAACTAACACAAATGGCAAGGGCATTGTGGAGAGTGCCAGCTCTGAATGCTTTGTGGTTTATGCTTCTGAGACAGGTAGAAGATTCTGTCGTCCTTGCGTTCATAAACTGGTCAGCTGTATACAACCCTACTGTCGTAATGGTTAAACCAATGCACCGTAACACCTCATTAGTGCCAGCACTGGTTTTTAAAACATCCAGCCTCCCCGGTTCGATTGCGCCCTGAATATATACACCATTTGAGTACAGTGTCCAGTTTTGGTGTGTCTGTGCAAATTATCGTTTCGGTTTCTTGTAATTGGCTGCCAGTGGTGGTCTTCTGCTGCTGTAGCCCATCTACCCAAGTTTTGACGTGTTACATTAGGTTATGCTCTTCTGCGTACCTCGTTTGTAAAAAGTGGTTGTTCGAGTTACTGTTGCCCTTCTTTTAGCTCAAACCAGTCTGGCCATTATGTCCTGACCTCTGGCATCAACAAGTCATTTTATCTCAGAGAACCGCTGTTCACTAGATATGTTCTCTTTTTCAGACCCTTTTCTGTAAACCCCGGATGTGGCTGTGTGTGGAAAAACCAGCAGTTTCTGAAATACTCAGATCAGCTCGTCTAGCACCAACAACCATGTCCTGATCAGATCACCTCACAAATCAATTTACAAATCCCCTTTCTGATGGTCTGTTTGAACTTCATCAGGCTGTCTGACTCCGTACCATGTGATTGATTGATTAGATATTTCAATGACGTGACCAATGAATATATATATTTTTTAATTCACTTCATTGCTTTTACTCATCATTTGTGGTTAAATGTGTGTCTAAAGAGCATTCATCTCTGCTGAACTATTAGTGCACTGCCCTATAGCAGTTTCTCAATTTTTAGTGTCATACTTTGAGTACTATTGTTGGTATTTGGGTGTGACGTTTTGGTGTATAACAGTTACTAATGGCCTACAAGAGAGCATTACCCAAAAGAAAACGACAAGATTGTAAAGTACATTTATCACCGCTATAAATCTGAAAGCGTAACACGCAACTGAAATTTGTACATCTCCTCACAATGCCCATGGGGACTGCTGTGAGTAATTTGATTTGATCGGTATAGAGAGCATTGCCGGTCAGTCTACATTCCACTTCACTGTGTTTCACCTGCCAGTAGGAGAAAGCCCAGAGAAAGCTGATCTGTATCTCTAACAGCACTCATACACATACACACATTCACTGGTGCTGGAGTAAAGGAGAGCTGCTCTGCTTTGTTCTCCTCCTCTTAATACTCTCACTGTCCTCCTTTCACTCTTCTTCCTTAGTAAAAGTATGCAAACCCCATAGTTGCCTTTCCCATGACACCGAAAACTGTTTTTTGTTTTATTGTGTTAATGTGGAGTGGAAAACTTGTTCTTATGGCATCAGTGTGAGACTTGTCAGCCTAATGTTCCTGCATTTTTTATTTTTATGCCAGGCATCCAGGGAGAGTCTGAAGATGGAGCCGCTAGCAGATATTACCTTACTGCCAGGAGAGGAGAGAGTGATGGGTAAGTGTGTTTGTGGAATCATTATAATGAACGTAAAATTACCTTTAAGCGTTGCCTGTAACGTCTAGATAACTGCGGGTGAGCTTTTTCCTTTATAATGAATTAAAGTGCTGTATGGTCTGTATGGATGAATTACTGTGCAGTCTGTATCTTTTGTGTATTTTAGTCTTGATAGAAGAAGGTAGTTAGCCTGAAGGATCTGGGTGTAAAGGCTGAATGTAGAAGGTTCTTCAGCGCCAGGTCCAATTTGACAACCCTTATTATTATAAATTGTATTTAATATATAGAGAGAGAATAGAACCTTTTAGTCTTTGATTTGAGTACAAAAAAATTAGATTTTGACTTGCATAGTGTTTTATTTGAAATAACAATTTTAATTAAATCACAGCCTAAATGCAAACATTTAGTACCGCACTGTACACTACTGTAATTCTTATATTTGTGTCTTGAAATGATTACCAATAACAGAAAGGAATGTTACCATGTAATTTTTTTGTGTGCAATTCTCATTTCGGTTGGTGTCACACAGGCTTGCTTGTTCTAGTTTTCTGTCATTCAGATGTGAATTAGGTTTATACAAGGTGGATTTTTCTTTCCCGTTATAACCTCAACTGTTAAAGCCAGAAGACAGACTCGGTACCTGTGCAGTACTTACAACTACATAAAGAGTTTCCATCATACTAATTGAGGCCCCTGCTAAAGAAGAGTTAAGAAATTTAGCTTGTGGTGAATTAGCATAGCCTTGCACTATATATGCAAACCTTTCATAGGGTGAAAGAAGCTTGGGCCATCATAAGTTTGTCAAAGTTCCATTTGATTGGGACATTTAAATCATTTCCCTAACTGTATATATGGACATTTCAGGTGAATAGGTTTTTTTATAGTTGTTCCCTGACGACCCCCAGTCTGCATTTACTGCAAATACAGTTTTTTTTTTTTTCCCCCTCATGTTTTCGTCTTAAACAGGGGGCCAATAATTGCGGCGGGAACTGTATTTAGGCAGTTCTTAAATTATGGCTGTGACAGTTGAACTTGTACTGCCAGCACAAGCTCAGCATCAGTTAGACACTTTGCATGTCATGTCATCTGACCTTTCAGGGAGAATGGTCTCCTATTCAAAAGTGAGATCGGAAATTTACATATTATGTAAAAGAACAGATTACCCATGAAGATAATGAGCTAAGATAGAATTTTACTGCAGCCCAGCATCAGTAATAAGGTAGAGGTAATAACAAGAGTCCTTAAAAAGTATTGGACGATTCCTGTAACCTGAGGCAAAGCGGAGTCCAACAGACCGTGGACACTCTAGCAGATGCTGGCTCATTTAAAGAACGAATATTTACAAACAGAGCTTTTGCACATGTCCCCATGACTGACTAATCTGAAAACAGGAAACATTTTGTGTGAGATATTTTTGTAGGTAAAATCATATTGACAGGATGTTAATAATAATGGTTGCTGGTTACATAACAGAGCGGTATTAATATAGATCAAGTGATATTATGATATTAAGTTCTTCATACTTGAGATATTCATCATTCTGGAGTTCATAATTCATAGTTTATTTGCAGCACTGACAGGCAACATTAACAAAGTAACAAAAACATAACATCAAATGATTTGATTCCTTGTTTTAATCCTTCTGCTTCTTGTCTTGCTGGTCCTTTGGTGTGTCCCTTTGCTCCCCAAATGAAGTAGTTAAAATTTTTACATCCTTTTATTTTTGCTGCAGCATTAAAATGGGGTTCCAGCATTATGTTGGTTTCACAGCATACTAGGTTTGGGCATCACCATGTACCTACAGGTTCAAGAGGGCTGATAATGGATTAATTGATTAGCAGTTGATCTTGTGCATGTTTTTTTATATATAGGATTTATTTTTTCTCACAGTGAATCCATGAATTTCGTTTTGGGCTTGTAGATTAAGGGAATCGCCGTGCCCGTAATGACTGCTCACACCAAACAACTTTCAAGCTGTTTTGCGTTTGATGTAAAGTGTTTAAGATTAGCTCGTCTTGATATTCTAATAAAATCAAGTCAAAATTAAGTCTTTAAAATTATTATAAGCCTTGGCTTTTATTGTCGAGAGCATTGCCAAAAAGAGATAGATATGTAGATGGATAGATATAGATGTGTAGATATAGATGTTCTCTCTCTCTCTCTCTCTCTCTCTCTCTCTCTCTCTCTCTCTCTCTATATATA
>JAYJMA010146985.1:0-14667 GCA_036873895.1 Parotocinclus cabessadecuia | reverse complement strand
AACCTGGTTTTCCCGCACGTCGCGTTTGCCTCCGATACTTCACCCTTCGTGACAGGCTGGGCTCTGGCACCCTCCGTAATAGCCTAGATCTTGAAGTTAAGTGAGAGCTAAAATTAATTAGTTCAGCTGGGAGCAAATAGCAGAATTGTATACTTCTCTATAAAGCAGGTGTAACGTCAGGGCATGTTTGATCTCACATAAATGGCGGGCGGTAATTAAGATGGCACCATAGCGAACTTCTGGTGGTAGTTTAAGTAGGTGGGTAATAGAAGCCACTGGCAGAAGCGGACTTGGGCCACTGGCTATACTAAAGGTAAAGAAAATTAAAACAATTAATCCTTGTATCCTAAAACCTGTGCTTTTAAATCGCATGTTTATGAATTACTCGCTAGGCAGCTAGATGTACTAGCTTAGTGTTGCGTTTTAATTGGGACACAGCTCCGCTAAACTAACGTACCACAGACACAAATGCACAGAAACGTATGTTTGTATGGAGTATCATTTCAATTAAATGTATTTACTTCCTTATGTAATTGCCTTGTTTACTATGTACTGAAAGCTATTTTTGTCCTATTCATGTGCGTCATAGCAATAGAGCAATTCTGCATGTTTCTCTGTGGGAAATTTAATTCACAATGGTAAAAGGGATTTAAGTTCAGAGTTTATTATATTTGTGGTATTTATTTGTTTTTAAGGTGCTGTCCATCGAAACAGGCTGACATCAGAGGCCACTGACCATGAAATAGATCAGTGGGTAAAGAGATGGCTCCAGCTCAGTGGTGACCAAGAAGGAGGCTGCAGAGCTAGACAGCTACACACACAAATCTAAGCAAATAAAAGCATTTATGAGAGTTTGTTTGTAGCTCCTTGTTTTACATGTATTGTCCTTTTATCAGCTCCTTGCACCCTACAGAGGCACTTTGTAGTTTCACTATTACAGACTGTAGTCTATCTGTAGTCTGTTTCTCTTCTTTGTTATTCACCTTTACTTTGTTCTCTAATGGTCAGGACCCTCACAAGAACCCCCACAGATCAGGTACTATTTTGGTGGTGGATCATTCTTAGCACTGCAGTGACATGAATGGTGGGGTATTAATGTGTGTTCTGCTGTTTTCGGAATCAGACACAACAGTGCTGCTGGAGATGTTTAAACACCTTACTGTCACTGCTGGAATAATAAAATATATAGTAAAACATGTGAACTACAGTCTGTAATAGTGTACAGTATAATATAATGTTATCTATACATTTATCTATATAGCGCTACAAAGTGCTTCTATATGCTAAGTACAGCTGAGAAAATGGACAAAAATGTACAAACTAGTATGGCTAATCACATTGTTACAAATTAAGTAGTTTTCTGTTGTCTGCGCATAAACACTCACAATATTGTTTAATTGTGGTTAAAATGTCTTATAATTTTGAGCTAACTAAAATAAATAGTTGAGTGGTTGACCATTCCTGAAATACTGCCTTTTCATTTTATGACCTGCTATCATTTACTGGCCTAGGATAGAGTTTCGCATATATTTAGAGTTTGTGAACTTGTCATAGATACCAAAGCAATACATATATCTGACTTATAGTAACTTTAAAGGTTAACAATGTATATATTTCTTTTATATGTCAAAAAAGGGTAGAAGAACCAAACCGAGAGTCGCCAGCTCTTTTCATAATGCTGTTTATTAAAACGTAGCAAAACCAGAAAGAACTACCAGTCCTGCCAAAGACTCTTTTACCAGCCCAGAACTGCATGCCTAACTGCAGTTCCGCACGCCACCAAACCCATGGGATCCGACATCCCGCTCATGGTAGCCAGTAGGACACTCCCACTCACCCCCAAACACGCCCACACACACACACACACAAACACGCCCACACATAGCTGCAGCTCACACAGAACAGAGCACGCAGACAACACTTACCCAACTAAAGAGATCAGCGAGTCACCTAATGTTCGCTTGTGCCAGGATGCTTCACTTCCAACAGCGACCGACGTTACACTGCCCCTCCTGAAGACAAAGCCGTCCTGGCGTCACCCAGCCCCCCTTGAGCCATGACTTGCTGACCACCCGCAAAAACAACAAACAAAACGGAACAAAAACCGAGAGTAGCCCCCCGAAGCTCCTGCATGTTACCCTTCGCCCTGCAAGACTAATTGCAGTCGAAGTCAGCCAAATAATGGGGAGCACGGCGCTCCCTGCTTGGACGCGCGTCTGAGTTCCCCCTGGCCCCAGCAGCTTCCGCAGGAGCACCTTGGTGGAGTCGGTACGGACCCTGTAGACAATGTTGGATGACCTTGGAGGGACTCTCCCAGTTCGACTGCAGCTTGGGGCACCGACCTTTATGTCGCCATGGGTTATAGAACCACACTTGCCCCAATTGATAATGGCTCGCCACGAGTGCGCATATCGTACGCACGCCTCTGTCACTCGCTCGCGCCATGCTGACGTCCTCTGGCTGCCCTATGCACCACAGCCATCCGAGAACAGACGTCACGGACGTACACACAGTTGGCAGTGTACTCCGTGCTATCGCCGGGCGGCAGACCAAAGCATAGCTCCAGCGGTGTGCGCAGTTCCTGCCAGAACATCATTCAGGCCGGGATGAATCCAGTGGTCTCTTGGACGGCACCCCTATACGCCAACAGCACCAGAGGCAGGTGTTCGTCCCAGTCCTTCTGGTGCTGGCTGGTCACGATGGCTAACTGCGCAGAGAGCAGTCGGTTGAACCTCTCAACTAGCCCATCGCTCTGCAGCCGCAATGGCGTGGTCCGTGTCTTACGGATCCCCAGCCATGCACACAACTCAGCCATGACCTGGGACATGGCGCTCTTCGCACATACCGAACCGACAGAAAAACCCCTCCAAGAGCCGGTCGGCTGTTGTCACCGTGCTCTGGTCGGGCACCGCATACGCCTCAGGCCACTTGGTGAAGTAGTTAAAGGCGACGATGACAAAACGGTTCCCCCGTTCAGTCACCGGGAACGGTCCCAAAACGTCAACAGCCACCCGCTCCATGGGGGCTCCTGACAGGGTTGTATGCATGGGTGCTCACGAATGCGCCGCAGGCCCCTTACGTGCGGTGCACGCTTCACAACAGTAGGCAAACAGCTCCACAACGTGCAGCGCAGCTGCTGAAACGCCTTATCTGCCTCGGCTGTCCACTGAAATGGCACTCCCTTTTCAGTAAGGCGATGGAGGGGTACGACTATGTCCACAAAACTCTTCAAGAACCGGCGGTAGTATGACGTTAGCCCCAGGAAGCTCCTCAAATGATGGGCGTCGACCGGCGTCTGCCACTGCCAAACAGCGTCGACCTTACCCGGTCCTTGGCCACCCCTTCTTTGCTGATAACATGCCCCGAGAAAATCACCTTCTCCTGGAGCAGGTTACACTTCCACAGGTGGAGCTTTAACCCCGCTGCCCTTATCGCCTAAAACACCAGACGCAGACTAGACAAAGCAGACTCATACTCATTAGCATGGACCAACACATCATCAAGGTAGACAACATACGTGTCCCTTGGTACCTTCGCCAATACTCTCTCCATCAGGTGCTCAAACGTGGCCGGTGCGCTGCATAACCTGAACAGTATCACCGTAAACTGCCACAGTCCTAACGCCGTCTTCAGTACCTGCAGCGCAGATCCAGTAAGCTGAACCGACGGGAGCATGCCACGAGATCCAGGCCATCGTCGATCTGCGGGATCGGGTAGGAGTCCGGCTTGGTGACGGAGTTAAGGCAACGGTAGTCTACGCAGAACCTCCACTCTCCAGATTTCTTCCGGACCAAGACGAGGTCCACGGACTGTTGGATGGTTCGATGACTCCAGCTGCTCCCATCACCCGAATCTTCTCCATGGCGACCTGCTTTTTTGTCCAAGGCAGTCGGTGAGGCCTTTAACGGACCGGTGCTGCTGATCCATTGTCAAAGTGGTGTTCTGTGAGCTCGGTATGTGAGCAGTCACTTTCACGAGCTGCAAAAATATCGGCAAACTCCACCAACAGCTCCCACATCCCCCCGCTTAGCTGCTCGGTTAAGCCCTGACTACTACGCTGAACTGCCGCCATGTTGTCGGCATCGTTCAGCATCGCAGCTGTACACCTTGCAGAAGGTCTACCCCTGGAATAATCCCTAAAGGGAGGGCTGTGTATGTACTGCGGGGCCAACACTCATCTGGTCACTTCCTGCCCATTGCGGCCAAAAGCCAATGCTCACCAGTGAAAATGAGGGAGCGCTACCCATCGAAATCCGCAATTATCCCTCTCTCTCTCCGCCACCCTTTGTCTACCAGGCAGTACCCCGACATTTGTCGACTCTGGGGCCAAGGACAACCTTATGGATCAGGAGCTCGCCACTTAACTGGGAGCCCGTCCTCAGACCTTGGACCCACGGCAGAAGGCCTACACAGCGGAGGGGAAATTCTTGTGATCATTTCTCAGCGCACGCCACCCATCACCCTGGTCCTGTCCGGCAACCATCACGAGATCATCTCGTTTGCTGTTATCTGGGCTCCCAACGCACCGCTCATCCTCGGACACCCATGGCTGGCCTGCCACAACCCCACCCTGGATTGGGTTAAGGGGGAAGTCACCTATTGGTGTGAATTCTGTCACAAGAATTGACTCAACTCGGCTATTGCTCCTTCAGAAAGCGCCACTTGCACTTCTTGGCCCGAAGAGGATTGCGACCTGTCAGGTGTGCCTTCGCAGTATCACGTCCTCAAGGAGGTTTTTAGCAAAGACCAGGCTAAGAGGCTACCCCCCATAGGCCGTATGACTCTGCCATCGAGCTCATTCCGGGAGCACTCCTTCCTTCCAGTCGTCTGTACCACTTTTTCCATAGCGAGAGAGGAGCTATGAAGGACTACATCTCCGAATGCCTAGCTACTGGACTCATCAGACTCTCATCTTCACCCCTGGGAGCAGGGTTATTTTTTGTGGAGAAGAAAGATGGCTCTCTCTGTCCCTGCATTGACTATAGGGGACTAAACTTCATCACTAACCGTAACTGTTACCCTCTTCCACTCCTCACCTCCTGCAGGGGGCCATGGTGTTTTCCAAGCTTGATCTTCGCAATGCTTACCATTTGGTTAGAATAAGGGAAGGAGATGAGTGGAAGATGGTGTTTAACACACCTCTGGGGCATTTTGAATATATGGTTATGCCATTCGGCCTAACTAATGCTCCCGCTGTTTTTCAGGCTTTGGTCAACCAAGTGCTTGGAGACTGGCTAAACCGTTCTGTGTTCGTCTACCTGGACGACATCCTAGTGTTCTCGCGCTCAGAGGAGGAACACGTTCGTCATGTACGCCAAGTACTCACCCATCTGCGAAAAACCGCTTATTCCTTAAGGCCGAGAATTGAGAGTTCCACGTGGACACCGTCACCTTCCCAGCGTTCATTATCCAGAGGGGAAGCATCAAGGTGGATCCGGAAAAGATCTGCGCTGTCGCAGAGTGGCCGGCCTCTCCCGGGAAGGAAGGAACTGCAACGCTTCTTGGGAGTCACCAATTTCTATCGCTGTTTTATTAGGCAGGTAGGTGCCGTTCTCTCCCAGCGCTCTGGCGACGATGACAAGCTTCGCCCCTGTGCCATCTTCTCCCATCTGCTCTCACTAGCCAAAGCCAACTATGACGTGGGAAATAGGGAGCTCCTGGCAATCAAGTTAGTGTTAGAAGAATGGAGACACTGGCTAGAGGGGGCCGAGCTGCCATTTGTTGTGTGGACCAACCACAAAAACCTGGCTTATGTCCAGGCGGCCAAGCAGTTTAACCCCCAACAAGCCAGATGTGCGCTTTTCTTTACCCGCTTCAGTTTTCCTCTTACCTACAGACCGGGCTCTAGGAACATTAAACCCGACACGCTGTCCCATCAGTTCTCCTCCAAGTCACCCTCCGAAACCAAAGACCTCATCCTTCCTAACAAATGCCTCATGGCGAACCTCACTTGGGACGTGGAAAGAGTCATCAAGGCGGCGCAGCTCAATGACCCGGACCCCGGGGGTGGACATCCCAACACACTCTACATGCCTGCTGCCGCTCACACCACTGCCTTGGATTGGGCCCTCTGCTCCAAGATCGCCTGGCACCCGGGTAAACACCGGACCCTCGGCCTCCTAAAGAGGCGCTTCTGGTGGCCCAAGGTGGAGGAGGACATCAGAGCCTTTGTGGCCGCCTGCCATATTTGCAGCCATAGCAAGTCCTCGCACCAACCCCCCACTAGTCTTCTCCAACCCTTACCGGTTTGCCCCTAGACGCATATCGCGGCAGATTTTGTCACTGGACTTCCCGAATCCGAAGGGATGACGGTGATCCTCACCGATAGGTTCTCTAAAGCAGTTCGCCTCATCGCTCTTCCTAAACTCCCCTTAGCCTCCGAGATGGCTCAAGTCCTCTTTGAACAAGTTTTCAAGGTTCATGGTATCCCAGTGGAACGCGGCCCCCGATTCACCTCGCAACTATGGAGAGCTTTCTGCAAAGCCCTGGGGGCCACCATGAGTCTGACGTCGGGGTTCCATCCCCAATCCAGTGGGCAGGCGCAAAGGGCAAATCAAGATATAGAGGCCACTCTGCGCTGCCTTACTACCAAGGACCCCACCAAGTGGAGCTCGCAGCTAGCGTGGGTAGCCCACAACTCACTCACCAACACAGCCACAGGGACCAGCCACCTTTTGAGGCCTCCCTAGGGTATCAGCCACCGCTGTTTCTGGACCAGGAGGCCAATTTGGCCGTCCCTTTTGTGGGCCTCCATTTGCGCCACACCTGGAAGCTGACCCAAAATGCCTTCCTCAAGGCCCGTGGGGTGGCCCAAGCCTCCGCTAACTGCCATCGGAGACAGGGACCCACCTATACCCTGGGACAGGTCGTCTGGTTCTCGACACAGAAAATCCCCCTTCGTGTCGAATCCAAAAAGTTTATTGGTTCCTATCCTGTCGACAAGGTAATTTCTTCCACTTGTGTTCACATTAAGTTACCCTGTTACATGCATATTCACCCTTCCTTTCATATTTTACAAATTAAGTCGGTTGCCCCCTCCGGCCTTAGCCCTCCTACCGAGCCCCTGCCGCCCACTCGGGTCATTGATGGACAACCAGCCTATACGGTGCGTCGCCTATTGGACGTCCGACGCAGGGGACGTGGGGTTCAGTACCTGGTCAATTGGGAGGGAGGAGTGCTCTTGGGTCCCCAGTTCTGCTATCATTGACAAATGCCTTATTCATAATTTCCGTAGTGCCAACCCTGACAGACTCCCCTGATCCCCAGCTGTCGATTCTTTTTTTTTTTTTTTCTCTTTCACACTGCAATGTGATTTCCTGGATTTTTTCTCATACTTATAAATACAAAGTGTACCTATAATAAAAATAGGAGACCTTGCACAATCAGTGGCTGACTAAATACTTGTTTGCCCCACTGTAACCTGTATAATCTGTAGTTCTTGCTCATATCCTCATAGTCATCATCATCATCTGGACAATCAGGTCCTTTGTACAAATCTGGTGGGCTTTGTTATTATTAAATGCCTGACAATATTAGTGTTGTCTGGCCATTAAGAGTGGCATCATTTGTTTTGTGGTTATTATCATATTGTATAGTGGCTGTTTGGACAATCATGTTGCGTAGTATAGGTATGCAGAAAATCAATCCAAATATTACACATCCACCTAGAAATGTTCTTCCTATTTTCAAGAACCATCCTTGCCATCATGTAAAGAGACTGAGATCCAATTTACAAATGCTGCTCATGTTCCTGCATTCCCTGCTAATTCTGTTTATAGACCTCTTGACTTACTAATTGCATTTTTTAGTGAGCCATCAGGAGCTGTATTGTTTAGAATAACTTTACAGTGCTCTGATCAAAGCCTTACACAGGCTCCTCCTTGTTTGGCCAACAAACAGTGAAGTGTTATTTTATTCAGGCCATTCTGCTTATTGTTACGGGTGTTCTAGGGATCCCACGAGATCAACACCAGTCTTGTTGAATCTCCAGGATCCCTATGAGATTTTGAAACAAACCCAAGATGCAATAATTCACAGACAGCAAACTAAAACAAAACAGGGAATTTATTGCAAACATAAAAATCTAAACAATGAACCGAGACAGGGAAAAGCATGTCCATGAGAGATAACAGTAGTGGTCTGGCACTCGGTACTGAACCTCTTGGGCTGTCGGAGCACCAACTTGATGTAGAGGAAACCAGGATGAAGATGTCTGCTGGAGGATATCTCAAAACTGTTTGAAGGCCAAGAGTCAAAACGATGTGGACTTGCTGTTGTACTATCAGTGATGGGCTCAGCTGATGTCACAGGTTGTTGCCGCTGTTCACTCTCACTCTCTTTCCACTCTTCCACTTGCGCACTTGTTGCCGCTTTTTTGGGAGGCATGTTTTTCTTTGCAATATTTGCCTCAAAGCTGCAAAATGATCCTTCAGTCACCTTTTCCCTATCTGTAGACTTAGCGTTCGCATTTCCTTAGCTCATTCTATCAGGTGTGACCAGCCTATAAGAATAGGTTATATGTTTTCCCAGAAAAAAACTGACAAACATTAATACTTTTACAATATTCTCTTAACATGAATAAAACTACCGGTATCATAATTAATGCGCGCATCCATCACTCATACACAAATTACATCCCCTTCCCATGAGCTGGCCGTGGGCCCTACGGCACAACTAATGGGTGAGCTAAGTCTGAGTTGCCTCCCTTTAACAGATCCGCTACCCAAGATAAACGCCCCCTTCACCGACACGCACCTACAGTGCTGATAGTGCAATATCTTTGCCTCATCACACACTAAGAATCAAAACGGCATGGAAATCGAAAGTCAGGATGGCATGAAAGCCAAGAGTCCAAAATGGTGTATAAAAAAAAAAAAAAACCAATGCAGAAAAGTTGGTGAGACTTCCTGGTACAGGAAGTCAGGGCAGTGTGGTACTGGGGCAAGAGATGAAGGAATGTCAGGATATGTTACAGACTGATCACCCGGTACCAGAATAACACATTTGAAAATAGTGATCCTTCCTAAGCCCCTCCTGTAATGGGTGTGGGGTGAAGTGTGAATACTGTCATTATTAGAATCTGAATAGATATTGAATTTAAATCCTGTCTGTCTAGGTCAATTGCCCATTGTCTGTGATGGCCGTTTCCCACTTACTATGCAATCCCAATCAAGTATATCCTGTCTCTCCGTTTCTCAGGAAGGGCTATAGTAGCCCTATGTAACTGTATTTAACAGCTATGTACAGTTCTGTACAGTCCCAGAAAGTTCTAGATAATTCTGGACAGTTCTAGAAACTTCTTGATAGTTCTCACAATTCCTAAAGCTTCTTGAAGTGTCTTGAAATATCGCAAATAGACACATTTCAAAATATCATTGTGCTGACTACAAAAGCAATGTTTACAGGAAATAATAACTTTTTTTTCTATTCATTTAAGGCACAAACAATTAGGAAAACACACTTAACAACTAGGAACAAAAAGGTTTTTTTGTAATTGTTACATTGTGATCGGATTCCTAATAAGGCGAGATGAAAAGAGGTGTGGAAAACAAGGAGGCATGGTGGTGAGAGCGAAAAAGAACCAAGATGGGCATGTTATGGTTAGGTTGCTCAAATCACGCTCACTAAGCTTAAATATTAGTGGTGCAAGATTTACTTTTGGTGTCTTTTTGGTGTATACTATGCATAGCTTATTTTGCGGTAAATTCTACCCATGCATACCAATAATTTATTTTAGGTTTCCATAGGTCTGCTGCTGTTTTATTGCTTGATGTTATGTAGTTATGCAATGTATGTGTGATACCATTCTTCTTCTGGTGACAAACACAAACATTGTTCAAAGACAGGAGATGGGAGCCACTTACAACAACATGAAGGACACTGAAACTGTAAGCGAAGTGCAGAAATATTTGATGCAAACTTAGCAGACAGGAACAACTACTGGGGTTGAGAATAAAAGCATAGACTCACAAACAGTGGTACAGGCCAGGGACCATCTGAACTTGATGGTGCATCTATACTAGATGGATGTGTACTAGATGGATGTGTACTCTTAAGGAGACAGACACTGGATTAGCTCAGCTAGTGGCTAGAGGTTTTTGTTGGGGATTTTTTTATTTCAGTATATTCTGTTTATTTAATCAGCACACATTTGTACAAGTTTGTATGTTTGAACTTTATGTAACTTTGGGAGAATACTGATCTATTATGTTCAAAAACGTCTTGCATGAAATATGTGTGGAATGTTAAGTGCATCTGTGTTCCAATGCCCCCGCTCGGGGTGGGAGATAAAGGTAAAGGAGGTTGTGTGACCCTTAGGTAGTAAAGAGGTGCCTTAAGAGGTATCTATATATTATTAGAGGTATCTATATGTTATTTTTATTAAAGTATGTTAAGAGTCAAGCCTGTTGGTGCTTTAGTATAAAGGAGGGAGTCGCGAAGTCCCTCTCATCTGCTCACATACAACTGTCTGTGTGACCTGTGTGACTGTATCTGAACCAATCTCTGACCTGTGTGTCTCTTTTGACTTAATTTTCCCAGTAAACCATTAATTTTCCATCACAGTTTTAAGGAGATACAAGTGTCAGAACCACAAAAGGATTAACCATCATGTGCCTCAGAGTCATCTCGGCTATTATTGGTGGATGTTTGTCAGAGACAGTGGACACTTCAGTCCATGGATATAACATCTCCAATTATACAGGAAATAAACCTGTCACTTGACATTCACATCAAGCCACCCCCTGAAGCCGCCTGTAAAGGAAAATTATGTTGTCTCAAAAAGTGTGTGTTTGGTCTAACAGATGTCTCATTGTACTGGTATAACAACTGGGGTACTTCATCTCAAGTCTATTTATGAAGTTGGACGTGAGGGGCATGATAACTTCTGTTATCTACATTAACTTCCTCACACACACACCCTCGCTGATTAACTTGGCTAACCCTTGTTTTGAAATGCGACCCTACTCATATTTGTTACTTTTGATGATTGCCGCTCTCTGTGTTTTGACCCTGTTTTTCATTCTCTGTTTTTGCCTTTTGCCTTACCCCTCGGACTCCTCGACCTTGGACTGGAACTGTTTATGATCGTGGTTTTGTGTTTTTGCAATAAATCGTATATCCGTCATCTGCGTTTGGCTCCATTTCTATGACAAGGGGTAACAGTTAAATCAGCCATTATGGAGTCAGATGGATCCCAGATCCAACTCCGCCCCTGCTACCCAGATACAGATCAGGGAACTTTTTGGTCAGATCATGGAGATCATAACTGCTGTCTGGCAGCTTATGGCCAACCGTAAATCCATCACAGAGCTACGTCCTACAGTAACCAATCTCTATAGTCAGGTAGCCCAGCTTATGCCAGCAGGACCGCCCCCGCCCCTGCCCCGTCAGTACCTCTTCCATCCAGCCCACCTCGCGCTACTGCAGCGAGCACTGCCTATAGGCTGGTGCATTAAACTCGGCTTTTCAGCATCCCTGTAATGGACGCTCTGCTTCTGAGCAGCTGATGAATCTGCGCCAGGAGACCTACAGTTCCGCACCTTGGCAATCCAGAGTGGTTGGAATGAACCATCCCTGATCCCCACCTACAGACGTGGTCTGAGAAGGGACCTTCAGTCAGAGCTCACTGGTCATGATTCTGAACTGACCCTGGATAAACTTATATCTCTCACCATCTGTCTGGATCAGCTCATCACCACCCATTCGTATAAATGCCATCTCCCAATTCCTGGTTTCTCTAGCTTAACTGCAGAGCCCATGGAGGTAGCCAAAACCCATCTTCCCCAGGAGGAACACGAGCATCGTGCCAACTTGAGGCTGTGTATGTATGCAGATCCAACCAGCAGACCTGTCCCCTTGCTCCACCTCCAAAGACTTCTGTGCCGCCGGGGGGCGCTTCAGCTAACACACCCTCTATTGTACTCCTGGTGACTTTGTGTCTCTCTCACATTGAGGTCTCCCTCTCACCCCAGGGAAACTACATTTCTGAAGAAATTGTCTTCACCTGGGATATTCCATGCTCACCATTAAGTCACATCACTGCTGCGAATGGCCAACTATTGAGTTCCATTAGGCCCTTACGCATAATCACTGGCATGCTTCATGAAGAGGACATCTCATTCCTACCCATAAGGGCTCTAACTCACCCCATCATGGCTGCACCTGCACAAGCCCACTATCTCCTGGTCTCCAAAATAACTCGTCTGCACTTCCCCTCGATCCAGCTGGATACCCTCCGAGCATCAGGACTGGAGTCGGTTCTACCATCCAACGTTGACTACCAAGGCCTAAATTAGATTGCCAACCCTCTTCCACTTGTACCCACAGCCTTGGAGCAGCTCCACTCGACTCATTGGTATTTAAAGTTGGATCTACACAACACATACAACCTGGTGCGTATCAAGGAAGGTGATGAGTGAAAGACCACTTTCAGCACGAGCACGAGGCACTACGATTATTTGGTGATGCCCTTTGGCTTAGCCAATGCACCAGTGGTCTTTTAAACCTTTATTAACAATGTACTAATGATTGTCCAAGTTCGACAGATCCTCTTCACATGAAGGCGTAAAAATGTCATTTCCACACACAGTTGGTTTCCTCCTTGGTAATCCTTGTCATCTCCCCACTACTTTTGCTCAGAGCAAGACCCAGTGCACCCAGCCGTTTCTCCGTTATGGAGAAACTGAAGTTATCGGTCAGCCTTACGTCCAGCTACCATCCACAGTCCAATGTGAAAGGGTTAACCAAGAACTAGCAAAAACCCATGTTAATGGGCACACTCCCTGACTTCGGCTGAAATCGCCCAGAACTCCCTGCGCCACTTCAACCAACCTGATGCCCTTTCAGTGTGTTCTTGGGTTTCAACCTACATTTGTCACATGGTTTAAGAAAATTTAGATGATCTGGAGTCAATAGGCATATTTCCCACACAGGAAAAAGTAATTTTTTCGGGGTTAACATTATTTTCATCTGAATGAGTTGTTTTTACACATTTTAGACTGAAATCATTTCGATTGACCGTTAGAATCGGAGCAAAAAAAACAAAGGAAATCCTTTGGGAGTAAAATAGCTTCAACACATAGCTTTAACACTGAAGTTAAGTTAAGTTTTGTTTCTACTGCCATTTTGTTATCCCGCAGTGAAAGAGGCGACTGGTAACTGTGAGCAAGGTAAGTCTGCAAAGTACTTAAAAAGAAATCGTAGACATATTGTAATTGGCATTTTTGAAGCTTTTATTTGTAAGAGACCTATTGTCTCTAGTTGAAAGATGCTGTGCTGCTGTGCGGGGAGATGGGAATCAACTGAGTGGTGGTTGGCTAACAGCTAGTCTCAACACGTGCATGTTAGCTGCTTAAATTCAGCGATTTTGAATAATAAAAATGGAAACTGTTTATATCAGTGCTGTACAGTCTTATCTAAAGTGTTTTAAAAGTTTTATATTTTCACAAGACAACATTTTAATTGAATCTGAGGAATGCCTGTGAAGCTACCACTGCTAAGGTGGACATACGGAGCTAGTATTTAAAAAATGGTGCAGTAGGACTATTACTCCGCTCTTTATCATGAATGTAAAGCAGCGATAGAGAATAGAGTAAAGGTTTTATTTGTAACCACAATAAACCACGACTGTTTCAACCTGCTTCTCCATTAGCAAACGATCATTTTACTCTGAATTGATTCGTGTGTGTACACTGTTGCAGTCTGTGGTTTGGTTAACAATTATGCAGGCAGCTAGTGTGCAGTAGAGTAATATAAACTTCACATCAAAACAGAGCATGAGATCTGAATACATGTTTCTGTTCACTTCAGTCTTATTATTAAAAAAATGTATTCTTTTCATACCAGGAAGGATGCAAACTGTGCGTGTGAAATTCAAAGAACGACAGAAGTACATCTGTTTTGAAGGTCAACTAACCTACAGTTCGTTTTTGGAATGTGGTGAGTGCAAATATAAGTTTCCAGCATGTTTTATAGATTGTGTTAATCAGTCAGGTTTTGGGGTTTTGGTTGAGTGCAATTATAGCTGCTATACAAACTGTTATATTTTTATTGTTTTCATTTATCTTTCTATGCCTTTTTTCAAACATGCAGTACAATTTTATGTTCACAGTTGTCAAAAAGTTTAACATACCAACCTTAAACCTAAAAGTCTTTGATGACTCAAAGACTGAAGTTGATGAGGAGGTTTTTGATTTCCAAACCAAACCTTGGTGTGCTGGAAATTTGTCTAGCACAAGATCCAAATCCAGAAGGTAAAACATTTTGAAGGGTCATTTTTTATTTCTGTATAAGATATTTTTGTCCAGCTTCATGAGTTTCATTGATAGGATAGTGGGGAGAGAAACTGCAGTCCAGATCAGCACATTTTGGTTGATGCATGTCCACCGGACATCACCAACCTGGGATATAGTCATAAAGATTTTTACCTTTTTAGAATTTCATACAGCATTTGAAAATGTTTGAACATCAACAATTTAATCTCTTTCCAAAGTGATTCAGACGCTGGTTACCACACAAACGCTGTACATAGGCTGTTACTGTTGAAAGAACATAATCAAATGTGCCTGAATTGTTAGTTTAGTCTGTATAAAAAAATTTTAGTTCTTATGGGGCTTTTTTTGGTTACTATGATACTACATGTCATTGCATGTTGCTTACTGTTAATTA
>JAYJMA010146947.1:0-14671 GCA_036873895.1 Parotocinclus cabessadecuia | reverse complement strand
TTAAAAACACTACAGTAGTGTATTTACTAAGAGGATGAATACTCACCAAAAACGAGAAGTAAGACTAAAGCATCGCCTGCCTAATTCACTACCTGCCAACATGATAAGTTTTTATCTGTGGTGTTGTGTTCGCCGTTTGTGAAAGTTTTATTATAGACTGAATTCATTCCTACGATGCCACCCAAACGTTCTGCAAAGTCTATGGCTAAAATAGTGTATAAATACTTCAATAAATATAGCGTCACTACTTTACGGATTTTTGTTTATCGCGGGTGGTCCTGGAACGTAACCTCCACGATAAACGAGGGAACACTGTATATTAGTCATACAAGTTCTCAGTCATCCAGATCAGGGTATGCATATGCAATATGCCGAGTGTTGAGTTCAAAGCAAATGGACGACTTCTTGGTCCCTGAAGACATTTCTGCTCTTATTTAAAAGGCTTCTTCAGTTCAAGCTTGCTCAAGTCAAACTTGGAAGCATTTGAACAGCTTAGAGACAGCACATGATATATACAGTATATAAGTCTAAAAGGAACTTTCTGAGATTTGTAAAACCACACTGAAGTGACATCCTCATATCTTCCTGTGGAGATTATTGTTTCAGCTTAAAGAAACCTGGGGGAGATCAATATTTAACTTAAAATGTTTGATCTATTGTGAAATAATTTATTCAAGAGAAGCCTTGCTGAACTTTGACAACTGTCTTGACTGGTAACAGTGGTGTGCAATTTTTTATGCAATAGCTTTCAACATATCCAGAAGACTGTAAGTGCATATTATTAAACTGCGTCTTGCTTCTGCTTTTATTTATGCAATATTACTTTCTTGACAGAACAAAAGGAAACGTTTCAGTATATGTTATGATTTTAAGTGGCATCCTTCATAAAGAGCAATAATTGTATACCTTTATGTGAAATATATTAACTGAAGTTAGCAGACAAAATAAAAACACCAACCTCTTTGATAGCTCTGATTAATAGTTAACTCATAGCTGGTCATTTAAACGTTAAATGTTAGAGTGCACATGCATGGAGGCCTGGAAAAACTAAACTGCTCACAAAATTTTTCATTATGTGGTATCCTATAATGTTTGTGAGCAGTATATATAGGCTCATGTTTTGACCTGGTCAGAGTCCAGATATGCACCCTATAGAAACATTTTTCAACTACTCTTCAACTGTTTGAACCTGGTGAAACAACACTGATTTAGGAATTTTTTAATTTGTAATTTATTTTACATTTGTGGAACATTAAAACATAATAAGTTGCATATTTGCATGATAAGTTGCCTACTACAAATTTGTGGCTATTTTAAGTCTCAGACCATTGTTAAACCCTGTTAAGTTGCACCTTGTCTGGACATATTATATAACGTACATAACAAATCTATATGAGATGCTGTAGTATTCTGGTATTGACTAATTATACTTCACTTGTAACTATACTATACTTGTAATATCCTATAATGAAATATCCCATAATTCTTGTGAGCAGTGTAGCTAAGCTACTGTAGTGTTTCTCATACATTGATTTATTAAATATTAACATTTACTGCCAAATATTGATTTTCTATGTTTTGACTAATGTACATAGCACATAGTCACTCAGCCCCTACTTACCCTTGGCCTAGCTGAACCAAAAGATTTTGCAGCCAGATATTTGTTCCCCAATTCTTCGCAATTTAGTTATTTTCAGATTCTATGTTACCTTATTTTAATCTTTTACGTGACATATATGTTTCTTAAAGCGAATAAAATGAACAATAAACAAAGAAACAATGCTTTTTTAAGACAAGGTTGATCACCCCTCTCCCAGATATGTCCCAAATGGATGGCTATGGCATTTTCATAATTCAGACTTGTGAGCAAACTTATGTTTTACATGTTATATTACTGCAAACCTAGAAGATAAGAAGTAATTTATTTAAAAAATGGACCTATAGACCTATAGTGAAAAACTACTGGCTGCCACATTCACTTGGTCTAATTTGAGTAAATCCACTGGGGGACTGAATAGGTTTTAAGTGGGTTCAGTCACAATGAAAGCTCTAATTCTAGCCTAGCCGCAGGAGCCTCTCTGGTCCCTGCTTGTACTGTCGCCGATCATTTTTCACTTTGTTCCAATTCTGAAGCATAGCGTGCGAGATAGATCAGCCTAGAGAAGAGGAGGAGGTTAGGACACCCAATTCATCACCTGTACTCATTTTCCACCCACTTTCAACGTTTTAATCTTACTCTCCTTTTCACTGCATCACTCGTGTACACCACTGCTAAGTGCATATGCGGACTTTCTGTATATGACCTTGAAAAAAGAGGTTGTGGTCAGGGGCAAATTTTAATGACTATATTCTTTAAACAAAATCATTACATTTAAGTACTCTCTCTCCTGGTGTATGCTGCTGTGTTGGATTCCCATGCACATGTTTCCTGACCTTCAATGATGTACCTTGTAGTTTTGTATGGTCTGTGTTTAGACTATTCTGCTGAAAGATTGTGTCTGTTTCCAGATAGTAGAAGGTCAATGCTATCCAAAATGCTCCTCTTGTTCACACAGGCCCTTTCAACAAAGCTTTTGTTCTCATGTCCTGATTAAAAAAACAACAGACTGTTCAGCCTATTTCTCAACATTGTTATGATCATTTCAAGTAATGTTTTGGCATGTGGTGCAATGCTTGGCACTGTCGCCTCAAAGCGAGATGGTCCTGGGTTTGATCCCAGATCAAGTGACCTTGACCCTCACCTTACCGAGTGATATAATTATAAAAACAGATTTGATTAATAAAACAAATTGTTTTCAACATCTCTTTAGCGTGAAACATCAGGCTATAAAGTTCTCTCGCGCTCTCTCGACTCTCCCTCCATCCTGTTCGCACGCGCGAGTGTGTGTGTTTGAACAACGCCCCTTTCCCCATCATGCTCAATATAGACACAAGAAAGCTGACACACATGTTGACCAACCACGCATGACTTTAACAGAAAAAAATGGGGCTAAAAAAACTTGCTGTGCCTCAGGAGTCTGTGCTTGGCCCATTATTATTCTCCCTGTACATGCTACTGCTAGGCTCAATTATTCATAAACATGGCATTAGTTTTCACTGCTATATACATATCAGCCAATCCAAATAAATGCACTACAATCAGCAAAACTGAAGATTGTGTAAAGGAAATTAAAGATTGGATGTAATTTAATTTTGATTACAAAATACGTCTTGTAACATATAGAGCACTATACGGTCTGGCCCTACATTATCTGAGTGAACTCCTAGAGTCTTACAATCCAGTTTGTCTACTTAGTTTGCAGGACAAAATAGAAAAACTAAAATATTTTAGTATCTGGTGGGCGGTTCATCTGGACTGGACTTTAGTTCTCTTGAACTTGTGCTGTACGTCCTTGCTTTAAACTTGCTGGTAATAGCATTTTCTGGTGATTCTTTGCTCTTAATCAAACACTAACTACATGTTCTGGTACCAGATCCAGAAGATCTATCTGAAAAATTAGAAGAAGGTGGGACTGTGATATGTAAATCCTATCCAGTCTGTGTTAGAGGAATATTGTTTTTAAACATTTAAATAATTTTCTCTCACATTTGTTGACTGGAGATACTCTGCTCACCTTTGCTTCTCAAACATTCAGCATTTTGTGGACACTACTTTTTTTCTAACCAAATCATGATTAAAATCACTTGTTGACATCACCTGTTTGTAATAACATTCAAATTGTGTTTACCTCATTACTAGCCATAAACTGTCCCAACCTTTTTATAATGTGTTACAGACCTAAATTGCACGAATTGATGTTTATTAACAAATAAATATTGACCAGAAAAAAACATGAACTATCTTGGGTTCATACTGTCATAACATTTTTTTTCATTTTCTTTTCTATTATGAAATGATATCAAAGTCAAAGCACATATGAGGAGCACTGTGCTCCTCATTTTGCATTTTCCATACCGTTCCAACTTTTTCTGAACCTAAGGTGTCTGTAAATTATATCACGTAATATAGAGGATAAATACTTTAAAATGTGATTGGATTATGATTTGGCTGCAGAGGACAATAGTACATTGTACTATTGTACTAACACTATGACCTCAATTTAACTCACATGTGTGCCTAGTATGGGATTGAATGTCTCTTCATGATGGTGTGGATCAAATTCCAGTAAGGATCCAAGACATGGGACAGTGCCCTGTTTCCATGTCTCCTGTTTCTAAAACGATGGATGAAACTGTAGGGTTTTCAGCTGGTGAAGGTGAAAAAAGCAAGGTGAAAGCTAGTTTTATAGACTGCATAAAAGGCTATGCAAAATAGTGTGTCTGTTGAAGCTTAATAAAAACTACCACAGGGCAATAAACATTTACAAAATTTGCTGATGTAGAAATTAAGTATACTCTCAGATGTTTCCAAGAAATCATATGCTGTGTCCTCATAATGGCTTTGTTAAATCATGTATCTGCCAGCAGAAGGCAAAGTAAGCACTTTGTAATATACCATTTATCTTTCTTTTTTATGTTTTTGTTCTCAGCCATTAGTCTAATAAATGTTTCAGCTTCTACTTATGTATTGCTTTACTTTGATTTGTCTATTTCAATTTACTGCATGGCTTTGAAATCTGTTTGTCAATTCTGTGGCTCTTGACATATACAACCTTTAGAACAAAATGGAGGCTTGTTTTCTTTCAGCTTGAACAGCAACAGTCTTCTAAAGGATGAGCTGTCAGTGCAACTCTGCCAAAGGCATTGTGTCAAGAAAGTGAGGACAGTAGCTATAAATTTGGTAACTTTAACTCTGCTGAGGTAGGAGTTAGTGACTGTCTTTTATTAATCAAAGTGGCTGTAACATTTCTTGGGTCAGGTGTCACACTTGAGCTAATGTGAATTTTATTGTTCCATAAACCTAATTTACCCTATCTGTTGTTTCCTTGTCAGTACTCTATGTTTAGCACTCAAGGACTAATATAAGCCAATAACATTTATAATCAGATTGAATCATTTCTCTGGAAAGGGTACTGTGACATAGTTGTGGAGTTGGTATAATATAATTTGGCCATCCAGTTGAAATAAATATGATTATATTTAATATTAGCTGAACAGTGAACTACATTTAGGGGCAAGCGAAAGCATGGGTGGCCTTTAAGAAAGATGTTTGTATGAGTATGTTTTATTGACTTATTTGGTACACTCGTTCTCTATACTTATCCATTACAAAATAATAGCATGTTAACAGAGAGGGAGAGCAGAGATGAATAACTAGTTCAGTAAATTGCCAATAAAAAGACAATAGATATAATGTCTGAAATACAAGTATTTTTGTTATTCCATGTTGTAATTTATTAATTGATGTTCTGAATCACAACAACATTGTTGTCAAACGCTTGAGGTGTTTGAAGTTTTCTAATTTACCTGACTTGATTTTAGTGTATATATCTGGTAACACTTTACAATACTAGTACATAACTAAGCATATATGCATAGTCAAAAGACACAGGGAGAGTCAGGGAAAGTCACAGGAAACTTTGCATGCTGCATTGCAGACTTTTGGCAAAGACTAAAACAGCTGAGGTTTCTTCATTGGTAGTGGTCTTCCACTACATAGCTACATAGCTTGGTGTCCACACTTTCTCTAAATTTGGCTATGATGAGGGATGCAACAGTGCTATATAAAATTGGTGGTCTTTCTGGGTGTCGGTTGTTAGGGTCAGTGGCTATGATACAGCAGCTGCGTTCAGCAATTGATTTCTTTGCTACATGACCACCTACCCATTGGAAAAACATGGCTTTGATCCACGTTGGCTGGTGTGTGTGTGTGTGTGTGTGTGTGTGTGTGTGTGTGTGTGTGTGTGTGTGTGTGTGTGTGTGTGTGTGTGTGTGTGCCTTCGACTGAAGGACCGTATATTTGGAGTAAGTTGTACTGTATGTACTACAGGCAGGAGTGGATATATACTCACTGGTCACTTCATTAGCTACACCCTACACCAATAACATGGCAGCAAGTGAATGCTTTCAGTCATAGTGAAAATAGTCATAGTCAAATAGTCAAAATGACCTGCTGTAGCTCAAACCAAGCAAGTTCAAACAAGGTGTCACTCATGTCAGCTAAGAACAGTCAATTGAGTCTAGAATAGAAGATTGTAAAACCTTATGTGTTACCATGCTTTTAAGTGTAAACAACTTAAAAGCATGGATCCATCCTGCCTTGTATTAATGGTTTAGACTGCTACTGGTGTAATTATTGTAGTGGGGGATATTTTACTTGGCACCCTTTTGGCCCCTTATTACCAAATGGGCAAACAGGTTAAGGCGGGAGTGTGTGTACATGTGCTCTGCGGTGGATTATAGCCCCCAGTTCTGCCCTTTTTGAGGTTTGGGTTCTTGCTGTTGATTTGGAGTCAAGTAACATGTCTGATGGGTTTAGGAACAAACTGTACCTTTATTGACTGTGGGAAAGGTAAATGATTTGTTCAAATGAATCCATTTGGTGGATAGTATCAAAGGATAAATAACTTTTCCTCTTGTTTGGAAAAAGTATGGCAATCTGAGCCTCTGTTGGCTGAACAAACAGAGCGTGTATGATGCGCATCCTTTACTACACCAGGCCAACTGCATGGTAGCATGGTGGTTTGGAGCTGGTTTTCAGTTGCTGGCAAGTACAAAACATGAACTTGATACCCATTATGTGTTGGTTACTTAGACATTCTGATAGTTTCTTGGCCACATTGTTTATGAAACACGTGTTTCTACTGAACCTGGCAAGGTTAAAGCTTGCCATGATCTGCCAGATGTCCACCAATATTCTAATGGAGTAGGATGGTGTTACGTCGTCTCTGATCCGTATCAGATCATGTTTGGGCATAGTTAACTTCCAGCAGTACTTCTATCTACTTCATAATCTGGAGGTAGGCAAAGGCAGAGCCAGGAAGATAGTCTTCACAAGGTTGTCCCTTTTGTGTACACAAATAAAATATTCTGGTTATCATCTAGAGTTTCTTTCTCTGATGTGTGCCATGTGTGACAAGTTCAGCCATTGGCTCAAGGGTCATGTCTTTACTATGTCGACAAAGAATAACCCACTTACTCAAACGATGACAAAACAGAAGTTTGATTATTTTGAATAGTGGTGCTTGCTAAGGTTAGCTTTTTACAAATATGACATTTACTACATCCAAGCTTAAAATAATTTAGTTAAAGATGCTATGACTTGCAAGCCATTTGTGAAATCTGGCACTCGATACTAAAATATGATGAATTGCTGAGGGTGGCTCTCCCAGTAACTATGGGATCAGTCCAAGATGCTTTCCTGGTCTAAGTATCCCCGTAAAGATTTGACCTGTTTTGCTGAAAGTCAGCAATATGCACAAGGTCCTGCTGAAAGTACTTCTCTTCTCTTGGGATTTGGTGTCCAGATATGTAGAAGTCCAAATATACTAACTTGTCATTCAAACCAATGCAGATATTCTGCTGGCCCTCAGGAATCTAAAACTTTGGGATAATTTGGCCAGTTACTGTAACCATTGATACTGGGTGTGCAAGGTTCAGAAAAAATCATTGTTGTTTGTTTGGAGTCTCCATTAAAGGATACAAACCTGTATGGTTGTGCCATTGGTAAATCTGCTGGGAAGAGCTCAGAATATCAAGAATACTGTTGACATTTTGGTGGTTACTGCCCATTTTACCAGACTAGTAACGCAGTCCTATTGCAGTCCCATGCGAAGATCAAGTGTCAGAGCAGCTTTGGGACAAGTACTATGGATGACAGTAACGACAGTATGAAGTTATTTCATGGTTTGTCTATTCAACTACATTTCATTTGCTAATATCAATGCATTTCTCCATTCAGGTCTGTAACACATTCAAAAAATTTGACTCTAAACTCTCTAAAGCTCCCTCTACTATTCTCCCTCTAAATATCTGAGAAAATCTGGAAGAATTTCAGTGAGTAACGGGCAGATCACAATCCTAAAGCAAACCTCCATGACTCTTAGAAGTCACTGCATCAAAAACCATCATTCATTAATTGCCTATGTGCAAGGGATTACTTTAACAAACTTTTGTCAAGCACTTACCTCATGATTGTCATCGAAGACTTTACTGTTGAAAAAAGTCAATGTAAATGTAAGAAACACCGGCATTTTTTACTGTCCCAACTCTTTCTGATTTGGGGTTGTAAATGGCCAATTATAATATTTTGTCTCATTTATTTAGTTGAGTTGAGACTTTTTTGAGTTGGGTAAAAATGTGATATCGTTTTATATTAATGCAGAAATATGGAAAAAACCAAAATAGTTCACAAACATGCAAGAGTGTCTGTACAATTATAGGCTTATCAGTTGAAAGTATGAAGCACAAAAGAAAATTGGCACATTTCTACATAAACTCGGAATAAGCACCTGGAGGGTGGTACACAGTGATAAGCTGAAAAAATAAGATTAAAAAACATGATGCTGTATTAGTTGTATTAAGGATTAAAATCTCAAGTAAAGTAGCATCGTACGTGAATATACTGCTCACAAAAATTAGGGGATATTTCAAAATTATATTTCCCATAAAGAAATATTACTTTTGTGAGGAGTGTATATCAACACTTGGTCAAAAGATTGTAGCTACTCCTTCACAAACATTAAGATGAGAGTGATAAGCTCACCAGAGCTTATAAGGTCACCAGAGTAGGGCAAAGAAGGGATGGAAACATCCAACGATGCCCACCACAAAACACAACCTTAAAAAACACACAAAAGCTACATATACCAGTATCTAAAATCCACAGTTTAAACAAATAACCATAAACAAAATCACAAATGTGTACAATAGTATGGAAGCGAAAAATCAAATATGTGTTAAAGTATTTAGCAAAGAAGTTTTCAAAGCAACTTTCTATACGTGTTTAAAAGAGCACAACACATGGACATGACGTGTGATGCACAAGACTAATGTGCAGGCTCCTAACACATGGAAAATGGAACATATGGCATCAGCAACCTTCGACATGCTCAGGCACTCGTGACATGCCTAGACAGAGAGAGAGAGACTTGCTTATACTTATACAATATTTCTAACGACCTGATCACGCGTCTTAAAACAGAGTGTGACAATAGCCCAGGTCAGGAGGATTCATTTAAAACTAGATAATAAAATATTCTATTTCGAGATTAAGTAAGACAAAATGTCTGTAAACCATCAACAGTTTCTAATGTTATCTAATGTTAAGTAAAGTTTTAGTTTAAGATTTTTTTATTTATATTAGAGCTGCGACTGTGGACAGTCACCTTTACTAAATGTGCCATAAGACCACGGGCTATCATACAAGAATTAAGACAGGCAATTTCCTGAGGGAGATGGACACCATTCTTTCCTTTGCTTTATGTTATTTATGCTTTGCTTTATGTTATTTATGCTTTGCCTTATGTTAATTGTCTATGAAGCCCACATTGTTTTCATTGTTTAAAAGATGTTTTTTCATATTTGTGATGCTTTAGAACTGAGCTACCATAAAAGAACTTGAAAATAAAGTTTCATCTTGCATAATGCCACTCCTTCTCTTCATTCACATTAGCTTGCTCAGCCACCGCTACCCTTTCTCGATCACTGAGCTGGAGGATTTAGCATTGAATGGGGTGTTTGAACAGCAGCATCTCTTGTGACTGGCTAGCTCTCACTATCCACATGGGGAGTGCAGACGATTTAGGGCACAACTAAAAAAAGAACAGCCCTCTAGTACGACACAGCTCCCTTTATTCTTATCAATGCTCCAGAGAAATGCCCAGGATCATTTGTAAATGTGATAAATGTGATGTCTCTCTTGTAACCTGAATTGAGGTGAAGAGTTGTTCTGCACCCAGTTTGGCAATAACAATGCTTGCAACAGGTCCCAGAAAGTATTTATCCCAAAAATTTATTGTAATTACACTTGCTTTGTTCTACACGTTTATTTCCGTTGTGTGTATTGAAACAACACATCAAAAAGAGGAGATTTTTTTTTTAATGGGCTGGACAAAATTGTTGGCACCCTCAACTTTTTTTTCTGCACACCATTTTGAAAAAAATCACTGAAATCAATCGCTTCCTATAACCAGCCATCCTATAACCTCCTATAATCAACAAGATTCTTGCACCTCTCATCTGGAATTCGGACCACTCTTCTTTTGCAAACAGGTCTCTCAACTTTGAAGGTTGCCTTCTCCCAACAGCAATCTTAAGATCTCTCCACAGGTGTTCAATGGGATTTAGATCCAGACTCTTTACTGGCCTATCCAGAACTATACAGTGTTTTGTTTCCATCCATTTCTGAGTGCTTTTTTAAGTATGTTTGGGGTCATTGTCCTGCTGGAAGACCCATGACCTAGGACGCAAACCCAGCTTTCTGACACTGGGCACTACATTGCGACCCAAAATCCTTTGGTAATCTTCAGATTTCATGATGCCTTGCACACAGTCAAGACTTCCAGTGCCAGAGGCAACAAAACAACCCCAAAACATATTTGAACCTCAACCATATTTGTCTGTAGCTCTGTCTTGGTCTCGTTTGTCCAAAAGGCGTTTTGCCAGAAGGATTTTGGCTTACTCACATACATTTTGGCAAACTGTACTTTAGCTTTTTATGTCTCTGTGTCCTCATGGGTCTCCTGCCAAAGCTTTTCATTTCATTCAAATGTCGGTGGATAGCTTGCACTGACACTAATACACCAGGACAGCTTAAATTTCTTAGGAACTTGATTGAGGCTGCTTATCCACCATCCGGACTATCCTGCATTGCAACCTTTGATCAATTTTTCTCTTCTGTCCACGTTCAAGGAGAGTAGCTACAGTGCCATGACCTGTAAACTTCTTGATTATGTTGCGCACTGTGGACAAAGAAACATCAAGATCTCCGGAGATGGACTTGTAACCTTGGGATTATTTATATTTGTCCACAATTTTGGTTCTCAAGTCCTCAGACAATTGTCTTCTATTCTGTGTGATTTTTATATTGCCACCACCTGTTATTTGCCTGAGGTCAATTTAAATGAACATCACATACTTGAAACAAAGTTATTTAACCACAATTTTGAAATGGTGCCAACAATTCTGTCCGGCCCTGCTTGAAACTATATCAAGTTTGGCTGATTTCTGTTTTTATGTGTTGTTCCAATACACACAAAGGAAATAAACATGTGTATAACAAAACGTCTCATTGCAATACATTTCTGGGATAAATAATTTTCTGGAAAGATTTTAGTGGTGCCAACAATTTTGGCCATGACTGTATATAAATGCTTGGTGTCAATGCCTGTTTTAAGCTATCAGAGACAACTATTACATGTTTATATATACAATACCAGCAGCTGGGTTCGTAATAAAACTTTATGCACTTGTAATCAGTGCATGACTGGAAGTAGCATATAAATAATTGCACAAAAATAGGGTGTATTTCACTCTCTGTCAGTAGATCCTTAACAATTATGCCCTCTTTGTAACGAAACATGCATTTGGTGAGTGGACTGGCAGTGCTGATGATATCTTTAATATGCACAAAAAACATTAGTACATTGCTCACAAAAATTATGGGACATTTCAAAATTAATATGAAGTGATTATAAAAAGAAGCATTTGATTATTAAACAATTAATTTAATTAAACAAGATAATCAGAAAAGCAAATAAGATGAAAACTCAATCACAGTGATTGAGCAGCAAGTGACATAATCATGGGGATGAACAGAAATATGTAAATCTGGATGAGAGTTGACTGTTCAGTAGGCTGTATGATCACTCAAGATTACCAAAACACAGTGACTGTGATGGGGCATGGACAGAATCAGATTGTCCAGCAGTGGGATCATCTTCATATTAATTTAGGAATAATTCCTGTTTTTGTCAGCAGTGTATAATAATAGGTTTGAGTAATTAAGCTTATTACAACACCTAGATGTTCACTGATGAAAACCCTTAAGCATTCCTTAGAACCTCTTGTTATGTCTTGTTATTGCCAGCTGACAGACCAGCTTTAGGTGCATTTACCATTACCAACTGGATACCTGAATGGAATGTGAACAGGAGCTTACTTGGGAAAAAATATTATCTAATTTTGTTTTTTATTTTCCAAGTAAAAAATCTAATGCAATATTTTAGTTATCCCGAAGTGTTATTATTATTATGTAAGGATAGAATTAATCCAGTACAGACAAGTTGGGTTATTAACCTCTTTGGGTTTCTATCCTGTCTCCTTTTCATGCCTACTTGTTTTAAGATAAAATGCAAATGTCAAACAATATGAATTTTGTGTTATATATTCCTAAAATATTTTGGATATATATTTCTTTATGATAGCATTAGCTTTTGCTTAGTGGTATTGTCAAATCTACTTATCGATGTGTAAGAGGGCTTTTTGCCAGAACAAATCAGATTCCACCCTAGGCATGACCACAGAGAATGGAGGGTTTCTTTGTGCTATCTTGCAAAATTGAGTTGAGCCAATCACAATCCTCTATAATCTTAGTGTTGACGGGTCATCAAATACTCCATAAATGCTCAATGGGGTTTAGGTCAGGAGACTGTGGAAAAAAAAACATGATATTCAGTACTCCCTTACTTTTTTGGTCTGCATAGCTTTAAGGGGTTGTTTGGCCCATTATGCTGCTGTTGTATGAATCCCTTTTCACTAAGAGAATAAGCATTTTGACTAGTGGTCTTGGACCTTTGGCCCACACTGTAGGTGCCATTACTTATTCATGGTAAAACACATTAACATATGTTTACCATTCCTACAAGAAAACTGCAACTGTAAAAAAAATTGCAACCACACATCTGGAACACTGCTATGACTACAAGGGCTCCACATCAGGTTTTTCAGTTTTTCAAAACAATGTAATCTTCTTTGTAATATTTTGTAAAAGCTTTGTGGGCTGGTTGTGCACTATTTGTCATGCACAATATTCTTTACACTCCATTAAAAATGTAAAACTCCTGGTTAAATTTATGGAATCATCATACTTGGAGGACTTAATTCCTGCATATTTTGAAATACATCAAGTAGAGGAAGAAATATTTAGAATCACTCAAAGTTAAGGAAAACAGTATGGGATGCTCATCAATAACTACAACAACATAAACAAATCACAATTAGTACTTTGTTGCTTATTATCTAAGTTTATGATGGCCTAAATACATTTTTCAGGCATAGATTCACTAATAAAAACAATTCTGTGACTCTGTCTAGATCCAACTTTCTTGAATAGTGGTTGCCACATCAGTTTTACAGGATACCTGTTAATACCTTGTATTGGAATCTTTTTTTCACTATAAATTTCCAGTCATATTAAGAATCAGATTGTTTACTGGTCATGTTGTTAAGATATGCTTTTATGCTTTGTTACTCTTTGGCAAAATTCATTATCAATTATCATTCTTAAAAATGACCAAAGCCAGCATTAGTTTTAATTTCAAGAATTACTACTTCATTTGGAAAATATATGGAATTCATTTAAATAATTTTATTTAAGTTGTTTAAGGTATGTTTCACAAAGCTAGAATGTTCAACCAATAAATACAAAATTATCTCTGTGATCATTTATATCATCTGCAGTAAAAAGAAAAATGGGTGAGATCGCCATTTTTGTAGAGTTTGGTACAGTCCAAGTTACTATGACCTAGTTTTACAAGCGCTGTTTCAGTCATTTACGTACCATGCACACACCTCAGACATGAGAAGAAATGGAACTGTTCACCACTGCAAGGAAAACAATGAGGTCAGCTCATCTGGGACTATGACTCAGTGCCAGCTGGACAGCTCATTGTGAGTTCCCATTTCTTTCGTTGGTTATTAATTACAAATAAATCAAGATTTTTTGTCAAAACTGTGGCTGTGTTTCCAGTTGAATTATGTGCTGTTCCACAAATATTTGTTGGCATTGTAACAACCGGCCAACTGAAAGACAATAAAAAGCCACAGTATTTGGTTGAAAGCTGAACTCACTGTAATATATATTAACAATTTTTGCTAACATTTGCAGGCTTAGCCACTGAACATATCCAGGCCTTCCTTCAATCCCATACTCGAGATTCAAACCTCTACCGAAAACCCCTCCTTTTAAGCACACATTATGTGAAGTGGTAAGACTGATACCATATCAGGAGCTAGATAGCCAGGTTTCATTAGCAACAAATAAAACATTGACATGATAAAAGCTTATAACTATGTAAAGTTATACTACTACTTAAAATGGTTTTATTATATACATGATTAAAAAATTACAGTGCTCACAAAAATTAGGGTATATTTCATTCTTTTTTTGTGAGCAGTGTATTTAGGTTTAGCTGTCCTACAAGCATTAGATGACTACTATGTAAGCTATACATGATGGCTGGAACTCTTCAGATTAAAGCACAGCCATATTGCTTTTTAGATATACAAGCGCAATGGCCATTTTGTGATTTAAATGTGCATAATGAAGTCTTACTCAGATTAAAATTGCTATACAAATTGCTAAAAAATACAATATACTGGTGATGAGGATGCTGGGATAAACAGATACTTTTAATGTCATACCATAAAGCTATGGGCTAGCTAAATTAACAGCTAGCTGTTTTACATGCTGGTAGACTGTGGTAGTCTAGGGTTTAAGGTACTGGACTATGGACCAGAAGGTCCAGGGTTCAAATCCCACCTCTGCCACAGTTGGGTACCTGAGCAAGGC
>JAYJMA010146937.1:0-14673 GCA_036873895.1 Parotocinclus cabessadecuia | reverse complement strand
TCTCTCTCTCTCTCTCTCTCTCTCTCTCTCTCTCTCTCTCTCTCTCTCTCTCTCTCTCTCTCTCTCTGTCTCTTTCTATATATCTCATACATATGCATCAGGGAGAGAGAGGCAGGAATAACAACCATGTCAGTATACACTTGTGTGCCTATTTATACAGTGGAACCATCAAACTGATGGAAAAAAAACTTTGCAGTATTTGGATATAGGCAAGTCGGTGAGTGATTGTGCAGGAGTTAGACAGATTTAGTGCTCCTTATAAAGCTGTTCTACAAATTTGAAATGATTTCTAGTAGGCAAACACCATTTTAATAAAGCACATGCCCCAAACAGCTAAATATAAATAATGCATGTCAGCCCACATAAGATTAAAGTAGACAATGGATACATCATTTTTGCATGTCTCGTTGTACATATAAATTTGCCTAGTTTAGATACTGTACATTTTAGATACTGTACAGCTGTGCAATAGTTCCCAATAGTTTAATATGTACAAGTCTTAAAGTGCATATCTAAAAAGTGCTGGCTAATTATGTTCCACAAAACAATATGCAATAAATGAGGTGAATAAAAGAGGGCAACCAAAATTCCCAAGAATTTACTCAAGTAAAGTACTGTTACAGTACAAAATGCTTAGGTAAAACTAGTCATTTAAATATATGCTCAGTTAAATACAAGTAATAACATATCCGGTAAATAACCTTTCTCAAAGTTCTAACTCTCAATTATTGTCATAGACATAACCTTTTTTCTTTATCATTTAATATTTTTAACCACGTGAATAGTTGGGTCAAATCTAAAAATGTTTTTGTGTACAACATACAGTCAGCTCTTGCTTCTGCTTGGCCCTATTCCTTGAAATATGCATAAAACAAGTTTGAGAGGTGGACAGAATACAAACCTTTCTGAAACCCTTCCAAAAAACACACCAGCTGCTTCATTAATTTGCTGAATACCAACAACTTACCAAGGCCCTGCTATTCTAAAGCAAGATTGCTTGTCATAGAATTTAGTAATCAATTGAGGTATTCACTGGTAATTATAAGAGGGGAATCTTGGAGAAAAGCAAGATCAGAAACATTTCCATAAGATAAAGAGTCAAGCTTTTGGTAAGCATCTAGTAACATCATCTGGTAAAAAAGAAAATAAAGAATTGAAATGGTCATAAATAGAATGGGCCTCTTAGCCAAATATTTGTTACACTAAATCATTTTCAGAAACAAGGTTTTTATTATTGCTCATCTATTTCAAAATAAACGATTTGCATGTCACCATCAATGGTAAGAGACCATAAGACTAGAATACTAACAACTCATACTGCTATACTATACTGCTCTCAAAAATTAGGGGATATTCATTCTGTGAGCAGTATATTATGCTGTATATTATTGCTACTAGATCACCAAGACCTTAATTCAATATCCTCTAATGTTTGTGAACAGTGTATGTGGATCTTTACCAACAAAGAAGATGGGTACATTATTGCCCCATGGGTATTTGTCCCAGATCAGTTTTAAAAACATTTAGACCCGAAACTCCATCAACAAGCCTAGGGATACAGTGGCAAACAAAAAACTGTAAATGTGTTCAGTAAGAAACCTTTGTAGGACTCAGACCTTTACAGACTCAGAAAGTAATTGAAAAACGGTGATGTCATGGTGTGTATCAGTTGCAGCATCATTGCTGGATTTTGGAGTACATTTGTTAACCTTGTTTGCCACCTTTAATACAAATTAGCGGTTATAGCTAATATTGATTAATACACATTACATTTATGTCATTTATGTCACTATAATTTAATACCGTTGCTTGACCTTGCTGGACTATTCTTAACAGAGCAGGAATTGGGGTGATTGAAGTTCTAAAATCCTTATTTCTTATTTAATCTTAAGAGTAAGGCAACAATCAATACTGCAGTCATATGCCTACATTTGCCACTTTGGTAGGTATTTAGGTATTTCCATTAAACTTGCAGTTAAATGTATACACATACTACACAAAATAATAGCATTTAGTGAATGCTTTTCTCCAGAGTGACAACATAACACTACACAGAGCTGTTGTGTTATCAGCCTTTATCAAAGGGTCCAAGAGTAGTGGGCTTGACAGAGCTCTGATTTATCAAGTTGTCCCGAAAAAATAATCTTGCATAAAACTCCAAGACAGACAATACAGTCTTTGAGGGTAGACTGTTCTTTGGGGTGAAGTCACTACTTACACAAATGTGCTTAAAGATCTAAAAAGTGTGAATTTTAGAATGGTAGCTTGATGTAATCTTTTTTAGAAATAATTGTCTTAGATCTTAGATCACATTCCAAAATTGGTTCAGTTTACACACACAGTTTTGTTTCCTGTGTATTCAGCTTGTGCACAGTGACTCTTTCATTCCCTGCTTTCCACTACAGTGAACCTCTCTACTTCAGCAAGAAACAAACTTTGTTTAACGATGAGGGGCATGCTGCCAAAACGCTGCCCTCTTTCACCTCAGGTGATAATTACTTGCCCTTTTTGCTTCTTTCCCTTTTATTTGTGTTCCCTCCTTTTGTTTTTTATTCATACCAATATCCTGTATTGTTTTCTTATTTTCTCTTGCCTCTCCTACCTCATCTGCTTTTACTGCTCCTCCTCTCTTTCAGGCCTAGTGTTATCCTCATTCTGTCAGCATGATATAGGAAGAATAACCTCTAGCTATGGAGCAAGCTCAGTTTCACTGATCAGTGTACAAGGTAAAGTGCCTGCTGACTGTTCTCAGATCTGTTTCAGCCTGACAGCCCAAACTGTTATCCCTTCTGCTACTTGCAGGGTAAAATTCACATGCATTTTGGACCAAAATAAACCAACATGTACAGACATGAAAACCCAATGTTCTACATTCTAAGGAAACACTAGACCGTCCATGAGGGGAGTGTGAATTGAGTGTGTAGATGTTTAGATTTGTTTTATTCTTTATTTTTTTTTTCTCGTTGTTCTTATAAATTACTTAGATTAAATACATCTAAATCTGAACAATTTATTACATGTTTAATTCCCACAAAATTATTTTAAAAAATTGCATATGCACAGCTATTCACTCTATCTTCATTATGAATGACAGGATTTATGTTTAATCATGATAAACAAATATATTGCTATATCTCCATTCTTTCTGTGCTACAGGCAGTAGGCCACAGTGGTGAAATTCAAAATTCACACAATTGTGACTTACTCTGCATTCAAATGTAAGACGTATGTTTACCAACTTGAGGGAATTGTTAATTTATAAATAGTTAAGCTGTTGTCTTACGTTTACTGACATGCACAGTGTTCCCTGTAGATTGTTATCATATTGTTATCATATAGGCACCTAGGTTCAATCAGCTACAGTAGCATTGGTACTTTTATAAGGGATGGATTGAAAAACATTTGACATTTCTGGCACATGCATGTTCACAATGTTGGTTATCAGTTTTAAAAATGCTTGAACAATAGGATGACTATAGATAAACTGTGCATATACAGTGTACCCTCATTCGGCATATTAACCAATTTCATCAAATGTTTCATTTTGGTTGAAAACCAGAAACCTAGGATGCATTGCAAATCAGGCATGTCAGTTTATTTTCCTCTATACTAAGCACTTAAAGGCCATGTCTTGTGTGGTTTTATATTTAGGTGGATACAGGATAACAATAATTGGAGCAGGTAAGTTAAGCTTGCTAGTTAAGCCTTGCACAATTGTCAGAGTCTATTCCAGTGACTGCAGGCAAGTCAAGGTAAAGGTTTAAAAAGAGCAACATTCCTTGTGGGCCTCCTCCTTTTTCTGTGACACATTTGTGTCGGATGTGGGATGGACAGTTACAGAGGAAGAGAGAGTTGGAGCAGCTCTTGGGCTCACATCAACTTGGTGACAGCAGAGAAAGAGCATTTTCACCCTTACTGCTGAAGCAACAGCGGCAGAGATGCTCACTGGTTGCCTAGTACCTCTGTGTGGAATATTGCTGTCTCAATGTAAAAACCAAGCTTGACTCATACCCACTGCCACAGATCGGCATCACACTGGGCTGATTGTGATTCAGGTTACTAGACCTTCAGACAGTCAAAAAGCAGTTATTGCAATCCACAGTGGCTGAGCTTATGGTCTTTATGCCCTACCTTCACATGACACACAGATCATGCTTCATTTCATGAGCCAGAAGGGCAGATCACCTGGTAAGTAACTGTACACAAGTCTTACTAGTTCTCTATGCATTATAGATCAGAAAAGCTACGTGCTAATGCCTGTGCTTTGTTGTGGTGACCATGCACAGAGCTACAATTACTTACGGTACTTACACTGTGTCGGTCCACTGCCACATCTCTGGAAATACTTGATATGTGGACCCCTTCTAATGTTGAGCGTGTTTTGGAAATTTTATTTCTGTCAGTTCCGCATCCCTGAATAGCTCCAGTGACCAAGGATGCCATTGTAAGCCAGGGCTCATGGCGGAGGTGCGAGAACAGCTAGGAAATTGGAAGACTTGGCTGAAACAGATCCCTTCTTTGGTGTTACTGGTTGTACAACAATTCAGAACTATTTTGGATGTTGGGGCATGAATGTTGAACACCAGTAGAGCTATTGTTAAGAAACCATCAAGAGAGGAAGCAGGTGGACCTCCGGCATCATACACCAGATGGCCAGGGAATGACAGCAAGTGAACTGGTCATTGTTGGGTCAAGACTGTGGTTTTATGACCACCTGCAACTGATGCCTCAAGCTGCAATGTGACTTGGAGGGTTTATTCTTAGGGCTCAGGGCATCAAGTTTTACATTTTTGGAGGATTATAGTCACTGGGGTTACACACACTTAATTAGCTGCCCTCCCCCTCCTAAGTTAAGCCGTGCATTTATAGCTCTTGTCAGAGCACCTTCCATTTCCTATTATTAATAATTTGTTATTTATTTCCTTTCTTCTGTCGCCCTAGGTTTGGTCAACTTGGGATTGGCCTTTTAAAATAATGTATTACTGTAAAGCTGCTTTGAGACAATGCTACGTTGTAAAAAGCGCTATATAAATAAAACTGAATTGAACCATGTCCTAAACAAAAACGTTTTCTGAACCAGAAGCACAAACAAACATTGTTACTTTACATTTACTTTATTTTTTTAATACCACAATACACTGAATGGGCATTAAAACAAAAAAACAGCACTGCTGCAGAGAAGAACCTTTGCTTCAGCATGAATTGGCACTTTAGTAACTTCTCCACTCGCTCTTAGCCTCGCCTTACGGGAAACAATCAGTGCAGCTCAGCAGGATTTCAGAATTACAAAATATATACAGAGACACATTAAGGGGCAGTGAAAACAATTTCAATTTCTGTCCTAATTATAAAGAAACCAAACCGTTATCGTTAGGAAGGCATTGAGGCTCGTTTGTGTGCTTAATGTACACATTTATTATATTATTCAACCTCAAATGTTTAGGTTCTGGCTCTCTAGGTTTAGAATTTCTGCTCAAACTTGAAGGATAGGTTAGGAAGGATTATAGGCACCAACACCATGGTAACCAATCACGGAGACAGAATCTACAGGATGCAGGATCAGTAACATTAATTATACCGAGGCAGGAAGTGGAAAATGGTCACAGGCATCATTACAATGGTCCCACGCATTAAAGGCCCAATCAGGAACTGCTGCAGCCACTCTAAAGAAGCCCCTCCTAAATCCACATCCCCATGTTCCCTTTCTGCAGGATTGGGTATTGTTGTGCCATGACAGCAGTTCCTAACAGGGGCTTTAAGAAGTTGATCTTAAACAGTCAGTCAAGAGTTGCTTATTGAGATCGAATGAGAGTAAAAATGGAGTGTGGCCATGCTTCTCGTCCTCCGAGTCAAGATGGACATTTAGGTCAAAGTTTCTCCTTTTGTAACCTTGGAAAAAAAAAAAAAAAGAGGACAAAGAGAGAGTCACTTGCATGCTCGAAATGACTGCGGTTTCTTTAAAGCTTGTGATAACACGAGCAAAAGTACATGGACATCCCTTTATCAGTGATCCCCTAAGCTGTACTCAGAACCTGACAAGTGTGATCGCTCTGATGTGAACTACTGCTGAGCTATACGACTTCTAATGAGTTATATACTACATTAATTGAACATTTCCATTTACGTTATTTAGCAGACGCCATTATCGAGATACAATTCATACAGTCTTACAATTCAAGCACTTGTGGGTTAAGGGCCTTGCTCAAGGAACCAACTGTGGTAGCTTAGCAGAGGTGGACCTTCTGACCCATAGTCCAGTGTCTTACCCACTAGGCTACCACAGTCCATGGTACATAGTCCTGAACATGAAGGTAACAATATTTTGTTGCATCATGATAATTTTGGCAATATGCTTATTTTTGAGAAAATCATCAGTGCTTTTGAAGAACACTGGGTGACACAGGGTGCTAGGTAACCCTACACAGGGTTATCCTAGTTATCTATTATGAATAGTTCAAATGCTTTTATATACTGTGATATCTGAGAGGAAACTGGTATACCCATAGTAAAACTGGGTTGGAACTGGGGAACTCTAGAGCTGTGAAGCATCCGCATTAACCACTTGCTCCACAATGGAGCACCAGGATATTTCATTATGGGTGATTACATTTTAAAGCACCCCATCATTTCTGTAAGCAGTATATCACTGACAAGGTTTTAACAGGGACATGTTTTTTCTATTAACTTGCATGCTGTTGTGGTTTTATAACCCCAATGGACTATTTATGGTTATTTTGTGAAAAATCCATTTTGAAATAAGTCAAAGTGAAAGTAAGCCACCAACTGAAACCACAGCGCATTTTAGAAGAAAATGAATACCTTGCATTTACTGCCAATACACTGCTCACAAAAATTGATATTTTAAAGTAAAATATCCCCTATTTTTGTGAGCAGGATATAAGCCAATTTAAAGAATGTGATTTTAAATTTAGAAAAGAAAATAAACATTTTACAATATCGCTACATGTAATTTGGACAAGGTGTTTAAATTGACTGAGCTAGACCATAGCTATAGGAGCCATGTTGTTCACATTACAGTAAGAAAACTTCTCTTTTCATCATCTTTTCATATTGTGTAGTGTTTGTATATGCTTGTGTTATTGACAGCTGCTTTTTGGAGGTACAAGTTGCTGGACACGTGTAAGTATTAAACTCTTTTTAAGCCTACACCTATCATGGCAGTGTGTTTAAGAGAATAGTCCATAAACACACAAAGTGGGGAAACGAGGCACGGTTTGGTTGGACCTGGGCACAGTATACATGTATTGTGTTTGCTAACCATGCCCAAACATGGACCATAATGTCTGCTGCCTCCGTAAAAATCTTCTTATACATGCTGGACATGTCCATGCCATGTCTACTCACTCTGGCTTCAATGTACTCGATCCTCCTCTCCAGGGCAGTGAGCTTCTCGTTCAGGGTGGCTAAACGGGACCTGCAGGACATATCTGAGAGGAAATCAAGCAGTGTGTATAAGAAAGAAAACTTGCACAATGTAAAGGCTGTTTACAAGCATGAACTGAACACTGTACAAGCCAAGAACAGCATCTGCTGTGCTGCTGTCACGACAAAGTGCAAATGATTAACGTTTTGACGTTATCGTTTTTTTTTTTACAGTTTTTAACACTTATGATATGAAAATAAACACTACAAATATACTGCTCATAGAAACCCCATATTAAAATATCCCCTAATTTTTGTGTGCAGCATAATTTAAATGCATTGCTAGAAACACATTTTTATTTATTGAAATTTGATCTCCACATATTAGTTTATACGGTTTAAAAAAAAACACTTGCAAGAAAATGAGATCAGATTTTCACTGATACAAACTTTGCAAACGTGTGCGTGTCTCATTGACTCAGTAAATAAATACATAAAACCAAGTCCGCTAGTAATTACATTTATCTATTTATAATTAATAACCTAAAGACCCTTACTGTGTAAATATTCTATTAAAAAGCAACTAGCTGTTCGTTTATTTTATTAAAATAATTAAAATGTTCTACTTCTCTAATCCGCAGCTCCGCCCTAAACTGTTTTTTTCCGCATGTAAACACTGTGAAATAAACACTTTATAATGATTAAACCAATAAGAAAACATTTGTTGACTTCTAGGTGCGTTATGAAATTGTAGAAATTAACTGACTTAGATAGGTTTATAAATAAACAAACAGTTATACCCAAGTGCAGCTTCACTAGAGTTACGCTAGCTAGCTAATGCTGGACAGCTACGCTACTAACTTTAAATTTAACCGGTCCGTGTTTACTTTAAGTTTTAAAAAAGCTTTAAATGGAGTAAAATAAGCATTTATACTGAGAGCAAATCCTAAATAAAAATTGACATTTCTCTATAAAGACTTATTAACAGGAAGCTGACATTAGCCACTCCCAAACTGAGCATGAAATGCTAGCACAGGTAGCGGAACATATTTACGGAGGAACACTTACATTTATTTTATTAAACTTACCAAACGAGTTAAGGAAATCTGCGATCTTCTTGATGCTGCTGGTGATCACTTCGATATATTCTCGATTGGCCCAATCCTGATGGATTTCTCTCTGAACTGGATCCTCCTGTCCGGCCATTTTTAGATCCGATTATGAAGACTCACTTTCTTGGAGCAGCGACTCCTCCGGTCACCTACAAGTATTACACCACCAACCTGAGTTTTGAACCATTAACTGTTTACACAAAGTATAAAGGACTATAGTTTGAACAGGCTAAATATAATAATTACTATTATAAATAATTTTTAATCCCCCAAACCGTAATGAAACATAACAAATACAAAACAATTACTATTACTTACTATTATTTTAAAAAGTAGAAAATGATATGATTTAACTAGAATAAAAACGCACAAAATAAAAACAGAAAGAAGTGGCAAAGCTATGAACAAATATTAAAATAATTATATGTTGTTACAGGTGGGAAACATATATTATTATATTATATATTATAAAATAATAAATAACGTAATAAAAACCGTAATAGAAAACCGTAATACCGCAAGAATTACTTACGCTTAAACTATAACTAGGTATATGCCAAATACATTACTTAAACAGTAGTCTAAATGACAACGAGAACGACAATAATTTGTTAACATTGTACCATAAAGTAACAATTATATAATTATATTTTACATGTATGCTATAATAAAAGCTATAATGCGCATATTAAAGTGAAAAAGATCATTCATTCATTCACGTTCTAAACCGCTTAATCCGGGATAGGGTCGTGGGAGAGCCGGTGCCTAGCCGGCGGAATAAAAAAGTCATCTTAAAACAGTTGTATCGTTGTTAACGCCGAATAGCGCTCGTGCTGTAAACCATTAACCAGTCCCTGATCTCCATGGCAATCGGTTGTGCATTCATTATAAACAAGTTTGTTAATCGAGGACAAGGTTAGAAACAAATCCATTTCTTATTTATTGAAACGGAATAAGAGGATACATTTTTAATGTAACATTCAGCCTGTATGTTTACTCGTTTATTAGTGGAAAAGAGATTATTATCGTAATTATCGCATGGCTAAGATTATGCTAATGTAAGTGTGTAGACTAGATGATCTGTAGAAGTCCCGTTTTAATGTCGCAGTAAATATAACTATTAATTACTGAAGTTAGTGATTGGGACTGAAAAACTTGAAGGAAGGGACATTCCTGGGAAGACAGAACCAACACAGACAGGAGAGGGAACGAGGACCTTTAACTCACCAGAACAGATTAGCCTTTGGGTTAAACAAGGGAATTGCCTTGCATCATAAAGACCCACAGACTTGAAACGCAAGACAAAACGGATTAGCTAAGAATTAGACACCACCCGGATGCTTAAAACCGACAGATGCTCTGAGATGCCAGTGTTCTGCCTGAGTTTAGTGCAGTATAGCATGGCTCCCCCTCATGGTGCCATAAGATCGATGCGCAGCCGTGGTTTGTTGAGGAGCCAGAGGGCGTGGGTCCAATTAGTCGCCATTCGGGTTTGTAGTACTAGTCCTCATATCAATCAATCGATTAATCAAAATGTATTTACATAGCGCTTTTACAATGGTACATTGTCTCAAAGCAGCTTTACAATCTTATATTATCTTAAAATGCCAATCTCAATTTGAGCAAGCCTAGGGTGACAGTGGAAAGGAAAAACTCCCTGAAAGTAGAAGGAAGAATCCTTGGGAGGACCAAGACTCAACAGCGGACCCATCCTCCATGGGTGGCTTAGATGTTAATTAGGTAAATACTTAAAAGTATATTAAAGCAACAGTAAAATTAAGTAAGTAATACAATTTAAATCAATATTAATATTGTAGTTGATAATAAACTAAGTAACAAAATAGATTTTAAAATCATGTAATCATAATATAGGCATATGGCTCAGTGGGCAGCACCGCTACCTCACAGCAAGAAGGTTTCAGGTTCAATCCCAGGGTGGAGTGGCCTGGCTCCTTTCTGTGTGGAGTCTGCATGTCCTCCCCGTGTCTGTGTGGGTTTACTCTGGGTACTCCGCTTCCCTCCCACAGAGGAGGGAAAAAGACATGCGTGTTAGGTTAACTGGTGTCTCTAAAAATTGTCATTGACTTATGTATGCAAACACCCCAGCCGTGTAACTGGAAACAGCTGCCCGCCGGTCCCAAGCACGGATAAATGGGGAGGGGAGGAGAAAGCAATGGCAAACTACTCCACTATCCTGCCAAAATACTTCATGATCCATCAAGTGACCTAGAGTCGGCCGCGACTTAATCCAATCCAATCATAATATCCATGTTCCATGCTTGCCCTATGTCCCTGGTATTCATCGTCTGTCTGTTTGTGTTAACCTTGCTTCCCCCCGTCCTTCCAGTCTCTGGAGTTCCTCAAATAGTCAGGGCTAGATCAGCACATGCCTGCATGACAAAAGGTTGTGTAAATCAAAATCTAAAAATATAGTGACGTGAACGTTTTTTTAGATATGCGCAGAACAAAGAAGTAGTCCTGTCCTTTCAGATCAATGTCAGCAAAACTGAGGCAGTGCATACAAGGTCTTGCAGAAGCTCTAGACCATGCCATGTCTGATTATCCTGAGGCTGAATTCTGCCCCCCCATTATGTCAGAACTCGAACCTACCCTGTATGTCTCATGTCTTCATGACCAACCCGAGATCATTCCTAACTGCTGCCTGCTATCATATAATCACACCTGCACCCAGCCAAGTGAGACGTCAGACTGCAGGTGGACTGAGTCATTATGTTTAGGTTAGTGTAGAATGAAGGCTTTGTGGTGATGTGTCTTAACACCTCTGATTCTCCTCCACACCCATTGTGATTTAGAGTTCCAGATGTGAACGCGGTATTTACACTGTGTTGTCCTGAACATAATCTTTTACATCATCTCTCTGCAACGTATGGTTGGTGAAATATATCATTAACATTCATAATGATCAATTTGGCACTTTGTCTATCATATATTAACGATACAATACTCATAAACAGTATACTGTATATATTATGTGACTACAAGTAGTCTGACTTTTTTCTATCTTTGTTAAGCATTTGTAATTACCATGAACAAAACCTGTACACAGCAATTCATTTGAATAATATTCTAATGGATGTGTAGAGGCCTAAGAGCAGGTTAGAAATGCCATTCATTGAAACTGAAATACATATATAATGGCATTGGGTACAGTGGTGTAGTGGCTTCCTCTGTTGCCTCACAGCTTCAGAGACCTTGTGTTCAAAATCCTGGCGTGACCACCATCTGTGTGCAATTTGCAGGTTTTCCCTGTGTCTGTGTGTGCTGGTCAACTGGCATTTCTAAAGTGTCCCAATGTGGATTAATGAGTGTCCAATCGTACCTAAATTGAACTGAAAGTACAGTACATGTAAGGGTTGCTCATGTGACACAGCAGCAATTCGTTAGTCAACCCAGAAAGAGACCTGGGTTTGAGTCCCAGTGGTACTTTCTGGCTGGGATGTCCCGCACACAGATGTCTAATAGAGAGAGAATGGGAAGTCATCTGCTGGCACTGCGACAGCAACTCTTTATGGCCATTCAATGGACCCCCATCAATCCAGGCCATGCTTACGCCCGCACCCTGTGTCTTTTGGTTGGCACGAGAGCCGTGCAGCTCTAACCGGGAAATGCAAGGATTAAACGTGTGTGGATGTATATAATTCAAAAACCCATCACTGTAGAAAGTTTCAGTGATGCCATGTGGCCATGAGTGAGGGGTGAGGGGATGCCCTGTCCATTGCACACTTCAACCTGCACCCAAGGAATTCTGAGATAGGCTCCAGACTGTTCTTATGTTGTTTCTACACAACATAAGAGTGACACAACATCAGTATGTTCAGTATCAGTATGTTGGTATAAGCTATTCAGATTAAAATACACTATTAAAAATTATCACCAACTAAAGAAAACTGAAAAAATTCCACATCTTAGCAAATGCTTTGTATATTTAACATATTATTGATTTGGTTTTTTGAACATCGCTATCAGTATCACTGGCTATTTAATGACAGACACAGGGTTACATCAATACACAAGGTTAGGTTGAAACTAGTCATACATACTCAGATCAGGCCAGTTTAGTGTTATCAATTCAAATATGACTTTGGCCTATGGGAGGAAATAAGAAAATCCTATGTAAACTCACAAGGACACAGGAGGACATGCCAACTCCACACAGGTCTCCAAAGTTGGGATTGTATCGGGGGACACTGGACCTGTGAGGCAACAACGCTAACTGTTGTAGCACCGTACCACCCCTATTTTATTTATAAATCATCTTAACAAGTCAGATTATCCCTCTAATGCTACTATTGTTAACTTTTAAGTATTCATAATCATTTCCATTTCTGAAGAGATCTCCAGCATGCAGACTCTGGAGGAGCTTTTGGCCAAGCTGGAGTTCGAAAATGAGCTCAACCGAGTATATGAGCGCCAATACCAGAACACGAGCACACTGCTGATGGGGTGTGACAGCACAGGAAGTGCAGACAGCGGTGTGGAGGAGGGAGATGACGACAGAGAAAACGAGGATTCGAACCTGGTGGACACGGTCCTGGAGATGGAGCAAGAGTATGAGCTCTCAATCTACTAGTGTTACAGAGAGTTAGCTGTTTTTGCAGAAACAAGAAATGACTGGGAACAACCTTTAATTCAATATACACAGAGCTGATAGTTTACCAGGTACACTAACCATACAGATTCACTTTGGCTCTGAGTGCTGGATCATCCTGAGTGCACTGACATCAAATGGTAGCATGTAAATAAGAGGGTATAGAGATGTTTTAGTAAGTGAAAACTGGTCAATGAGTGTCAGTATAAAGTATGTGTACATTAAAAATTGGAAGCTATGTGCATTTCTGGGAAGAAACAACAACAATACAGAAAAAAAAGGTCAAACCTAGTCTAATCCACCACTGCCTCCAAGTTGACTAGCTGCAATCCATTGTCTTTCTAATAATAACAATTAAAATGGAACATTGTCATGATTTACAGTACTGTTTAAAAGTCATTGGCATCCTATATTTGAGTTGATTCTTTACGACTGTAGCCCATCTGTTTCTCTACATACTTTGTTAGTCTCCTTTACCCCCTGACAGTTCAGGTCCTACTTGGATCATTCTCAGCGTTGCAGTGACAGTGACACTGATGAGGCGATGGTGTGTTCGTGTGTGTTCGTATGAGTGGATCAGACCCAGTAGCTAGGAGTTTTTTAAAACACCTCAGTGTCACGGCTGAACTAAAAACAGTCCACCAGCCAAAAATGTGCAGGCACCAGCAACCTGCAGCCAGTGTCCTGTGAGCACAGACGAAGGATTAGAGTTAATATTAATTAATTAGATAATTCATATTTGAAGAAATGGTGAAGAAAAAGAAACATTTATTTGAATAGTACAGAGGACCCAGGCTTTACTTAACAAGGCTGAATGGCCACAGTTAAATTAGGCATTTACATTTCATCCAACACCCCCCTCAGTGATGATTTCGAGTGGCATCTTCATGGATTAAACATACTAAAAAACAGTTGCACTTCTACCAGGTCAGCATAGCCCGTCTCAATAAAAAACAGCTATCTTTTAGAAGGCTGCATGGGAGTGATAGGGCAGGGTGGGGTTTACCACCTCTATCTGTTGCCCACACAACCCCACCATCGTTTACTTCACTTTCTTCAGGAGCTCTTTAATGTCCTGATCAATGTCGATGGTCAGGAAATTCCTGCTGTAGCGCTTGAATGGTTCGCCATTAGGGCCGATCAAGAACTTTTCAAAGTTCCAAGCAACATCGCTCCTGCAGACCGGACTCCAGATGATGAATTTAGCGTCGGTCATCAATGCCATGGGGTCGTCATTAGGGAAGGGAAGCTTCTCTTTGAGGAACACAAACAGAGGATGGGCATTCTTACCATTAACCTCGGTTTTCTGCAATAGTTGAATGTGAGGAACAAAGCCGTTTCCTGGACGAACATACGTTAAGCAGTTCAGGATTTCTTCGTTTTTGCAGTTCTCCTGGTTTTAAAGGAAAATCAGTATTCATTTATGAGAAAGATACAGCATATAAATATAATTATAGGTTGATAGCTGTTTTACTTTACCTCACAGCTGACATGATGACCACGCTGCTAGCTAACAATTTTAACTTGAGCTCCAACTATTGGTCACATGACATATCTCTGTCGTCTAAA
>JAYJMA010146916.1:0-14675 GCA_036873895.1 Parotocinclus cabessadecuia | reverse complement strand
ACAACTAACAAATAGCTTACACCAACAACTGTTAAAAAAAAAAAAACTACTGTAGTCCTAAATAATAATAATCACAATAATTGTGATTAGACAGTTATGTAACCTTCATGACAGCAATATTGACAGAAGTCTTTATAGAGCCTACATGCGGCGGAGGTAAAACACGATTCGGAACCAAAGCAAAACTTGTGCAGTTTATGTCACTTCAGCATTGTACATTGTTCCTACTGGTGGTGCAAATTCTAAGCAAAAAAGGCTCTGGAATGAATGTAGGAGGGGGAGTCTTAAATTAGTCCCTAGAACTGTTTGGTATTAAACTGCCATATATAGAACACTATTATTCTATAGGGAACAGAATTGGAACAGAAAAAAGAACCAAAAATAAAACCCCTATTTTATTTTGCTCATTCCTGTACAACAGCAGTTTTTTGTCCCAAATACACCGACTCACTATCGCAAGAAACATGCCGTTTCTCACTTAAAAAGCACAAATTATTATTCAGCATAAAAAAGAGGCACAGAATTACACAAAGCCGCAAACAAGATAAGATACGACTAAAATAATTCTGCTGAATTATGAAAGAGCAATAACTGCATGTGGTTGAATGCTTCACTCGTATAGCTTTGTAGTGATTGCTCAAGAGAAAAATAGGATATTTTGCTTACTTCTGTCTAGCTAATCATAATTGGACAATTAAAAAAATAGGTCGCTTAAAAATAGCGTATTTAAATTGTCTGACAGCCCTAATTTAAAGGAAATCCAATGAATACTATCACTTTATACTGGTCACTTTATATTCTTATGATGAGCTTGAGAAGACAAACCAATTTCAAGCCAAAGTCAAGTTTAATGCTTACATTTATAGATACATTTTCTGGACAAAAAAAAAGAATTTTCAGTGTTTAAGGTTGTAGTGACTACTGAATGTTTCCAGTGTTTTGGTTTTTTTTTTTTCATATTATTAACAGCTACCCTGAACTGCCATTCCTTATAATCTAGGTGGGATATACATATTTCAAGCCCATCCTCTGGTCCCCCAACTGACACTTGCATTTTTCCCTATTACTTTACCGCCACCTAGTGTTTAAAGAAGCACAGTACAGTACAGCACTTAAAACTGGAATGTCAGGCATTGCTCATAAAGGGCCAGCGTTAGTTGATTAGATGAACCCCATTATATATATATATATATTTTTTTTTTTTTTTTTTTTTTTTACCGACTAATCGATCTTCTAGCTTTAAAAACTAGTTTATGATGTTTATGGGTTTGTTATGCAAGAGGGGTTTTTGGCACTTGGTCATGGTCAGGACACTGAGTTACCAAAACCAAAACACCAGCATGTCAGATTAAAAATTTTGTCTGAATATACAATAATACATGTACACAATTATGCAGAAGTGGTATTCCTTCAAAACATACGTCTCACAATCTTGGACAATAAAAGAAAAGCATTAAGCAGATTCCAATAACTTAAATTAAAAGTAGAATGAGAATATGGAACTTGAACTAATTAGGGAACTAGCTTGTAATGAATAAAAGGTTTATGAAGTATAAATAAACACAGAGAATATGTGCAATCAAAGGTTGATTTTTTAATGACAGAAGCCCAGTACTACACCTTCAGCCATCCCAAAGTACCTCACCAAAATGTATTCACTATCCAGACAGGGTTATCGCGGTTAATACACTTGGCTTTTTGGTCTCCTAAGCAATGCTGATATTAAATAAACAATGACAGGGCACCTAATACAGGATGAAGCCGTCACAGCACACTGCTTGCTATGTCACATTTGAACAGAGGCAGTGGAGCTGGATAGCGACTGACTCATACGGGTTTAGTCACACTGCCACGCATGATTTCCGTGCCACGTCTCTCTTGGAGGGGTGGAAAGTTATGGTTAGACAGTATTTAAAGCAACCATCAAGGAAAACTTAGATCATAGTTTTCCAGTCATGAGGCATTCCATGATGTCGGGTCAAGAGGGACAGCGTTTCTTCAGTGACGGATATGCACAGGCAGGATTCAACCAAAACACAAAACTATGTCTAAAATAAAATTTATTTTGAAAATACCACCTAGCATACACGCCAAAAATATAGAATTACGTACACAACTAACACACTACTCATTATTAAACATTTAAAGATACCAAGTTAAAAGCCATTTTTAGTTTAGTTTAAAACCCTCACGTCTCAATGAATGCATTTACTGACATTTTTATTCAAAGCTTCATTGTACTACACATGATTCATATTTTATTTGTTGCAAAACGCTTTCAACCGTGGAAAACTACTGTAGTCCCACATCTTAAACACACTGCTCACAATATTGGATGTTTCAAAATGAACAAAGAGGATCCCACAAGAACTGCTGGATAATCTGATCCTGTTCATGCCACATCGCTGTCAGTGTGTTTTGGCAGTCTTGGGTGACCATACACCCTACTGAACAGTCAGTGTGGTACTCTCGTCCAGTTTGACATGCTTCTGTTCACTCCCATTAATATTAAGTTACATTAAACTGCATTAGTAATAAAATTTGTTCAGGGATGCACCCAAGTGAGGTAGGCTAGTAGTTTAAGTGTCATGTCACATGACTACTGTTGTCAATCTATGGCAACAAACTGATCTTGTGACGTGCAAAACCAACAATTTCTCCCACAGTTTTAAACTATGCAATCCCATGACCTCAGAATTAAAATCTGCACCATGTTCAGTCTGCTTTCTGGCAAACAGGATAACTGTTTCAATAAAACTGCAAGTTAAAGGATATCCCTCACAATATAACAAAAAAGCACAGTCACCACTTTCACAGGTAAGACAACAAGGCCATGTTTTTGTTGCTTCAAAGTCCAGTTCAGACGCTCATGCTCACTGTGAGCATTTAACAAATAGTGGATGTGGGTTAGCACGGCCCACAGCGATTTGAAGCTACACAGCCTAATACCTCAGTATTATTAGCAAGAACATATGACATACCGTCTCTACAAGTGTCCTTGAGTTCTGGGAAAGGCGCTATACAAGCTTAACTTATTATATATTACACATATACAAGATATGTGTATATGGCAGAGGTTCCTACAGTGCGTGAAGATAGTGTTTAACAACTCCAGCAGCACTGCTGTGACTGATAACAACACACTAACGTAAAGTTACTAATCTGTGCTGTTGTTCTGGAGGTTCTAATCAATACAGAAAAGTGTAAAGGGAAATAAAGTATGTAGAGAAACAGATGCACTATAACCTATAAACGTAAAAACTACAAAGTTATAGTAAAAGGAACTGACAAAATAGACAATTAATCAAACTGCAAAAAGCAACGAATTGTATTGCACACAAATTATAAATACTACCCAAGACTTTTACTTTTTAGGTTATTTCATGTCTAATTTTTGTGAGCAGTATATAAAACTGAATATGTTCTATAAATTAACAGTTACAAATCCAAATTCTGGCACCTAAAGCAGAAAGCACATTCCAAGGAAAATGGAAGAGCTAAAACAGCAGGAATGCAACCCAAACTCCATCTCATCAACTTAAACTAATACTAAATCTTAACCCTACAACAAAAGCCATAGTAAGAACAGGCCTTATATAATCTAGTTCTGCCATCGGTGTAACCATGTCATAGGTGAGTGAAACCAAGCAGCAAGAGCAACCAGCAGAACAGAACGAGCGTCTACAGAGAATTGGCAACTGTCAAAAGGCACAAAAAAATGTTGACACAGCTGAAATGACAAATACAGGATTAGAACAGTCACAAGCATGGCACTACTGTTGAGGCACATGCCACACAACTTTCCGTGCCAGTTGCTATGGATTATTGCTGTGCAGCAATGAAAGTAGCAAAACCAGCAGCAAGTATATTAGCCTGGTCACTGTGCACCTCTGAATAAGGGCATGTAGGGAAGAAGGTGGTCTGATCTGACCACAATTTTCTTACATCATGAGGTGCGTTGCTTGCGACCAGGCTACACTTTAGAAAGAAGACAAGCAATGCTCTTCTGTGAAATCCTCGGTCCTGGCATTCTTGTAGATGCTACATTGGCTAGCACCACCTACCTAAACATTATTGCAGACCTAGTACACCTGTTCATGGCAACAATATCCCCAAATGCCACTTGCCTCTTTTAGCAGGTTACACTGCAAGTACGCTTCAGTAATGGTTTATGGAACACCACAATGAGAAGTTGTTGACTTGACCTTCGAAATCCCAAGATCTCAATCCAATCAAGCATCTGATCAAGCATTAGCCCAAGGCAAACTTCACAAGACTTTAATAAACTACTGCCAAGGTCTTAGTGTGAGAAACCACAGGACACCTTCAGAGCTTTTGCAGAATCCATGCCTCAATGAGCCAGGGCTCAGGGCACAAGGGGGACCTGCACAAGGCACAAAGTTTTAATGTACTGGCTGATCAGTGTATTTAATGACACACGTGTAAATAAACCACAAATTAAATACAAACATTACAAAAGATAAAATGAATATAAACATTTACAGCATGTAGCAGATGTTGTTATCCAGAACACAATCAAAGCAATTATGGGTTAAGGGCCTTGCTCAAGGACCCAACAATGACTGGGGTTTTCTGTTTGTTTTTTGTGGCCGGTGCAGGAATTGGGATAGTCCAGTCCCTGAACCGCTAGGCTACCACAGTCCCAAACTAAACTAAACTAAACTAAACACAGTGCACTAAATAAAAGTATACACAAGACACCACTAATGATTGCAAAAACTATACATCCTACGCAAATGAAGTTAACATTGGTGTAAGGGTATCCTGCATCATAAAAGAGAATTTTTAAAAAATGATTTTTGTTTACTGTGCTTTTACAGTATATTTTAGAGTTTTACAGATATATACAGAAGCACACAACGTTTTACACAGTACTCAGAACATAAAAATAAACAAAAACAACCATTCGTACCTTATATACATGGTTTTGTGTGTTTTTTAACAGAGTTTGCTGTTAAAAATTTGTTAAAAATTTGCTGCTGCCCATTTAGAGGAGTATTATTTTTCTTTTTGTGGGGGAGTTTGCAGATTTCACTTTTAAAATGGTAAAGAACCACCACTCCAGAAGTAAAGCAGATTTTTTATTTTACATTTTCAACCTCAGGAAACATTATCCTGATGCCTTACCATGCAACAAGAATTACTAGTCAAAACTACACACCCATGCATGTGAAACCAAAACAGAAAGATGTCTATATTTGCATCTACAAGTTTCAATGTGACAGGCATATTGCATGTAACAAATTAGCTGTACCAATAAATTAACTTTTAAGTTGCCAGAAAACTGTAAGTGTATGAGTTGTACGAATTCTAGGGCTCACTCATTTTATTACTCACTTGATCCTGGACAGGGTTGTGGGAGAGCCACTGCCTAACCAAAGGCATACGGCACAAGGTAGTAACAGTCCAGGTGCGAGTATATCATAGGGCACAAACTCAGACATTCATACACGCACACACTCAATAGAGGCACCAATTAAAAAGGACCTGCAGAAAGGACGCAGACCGCTCCACCTGGGGACTAAACCTAGGACCTGGCTGTGTGGCAACAGTGCTACACACAGAGTCACCAGGATGCCAGTTTAAGAGCAAAAAACACTGCATTCGCTAAGTCCCCTAAACCAATTCTTGTGTGTTTGATGATTGGATTATGCTAATGGGGTAGATGATAGTTTAAAAATAATTGTGTTATGGAAAACCTTTAAGACATTTAACACATGCCCTAGATTGCAAAGGAACAACGTATTGGAGTTGTATTCAAACACAGAGCAACAATGACAAAGATGGCAGAGGGCAGAGGGACTTCAACTTTAACCAGTGTGTCTAGACTACTAATTAACAGGTAATGAGCAGGCTCAGGAAAACTGCCACTGTTGGGTCCTTGAGCAAAATCCCGAACCTTTAGCTGCTGATCTTAACCTTTAGATCATCAAGTCATTCCAAGCAATGGAATCTGCTTAAGTCTGTAACTGCATCAACTCTCTTAAAAGTAAACCTAACTTTAGTTTAATATTACAACATTTAAGTTTACGCCCCATTCACAGCAGCATTCAGGTTTGCAAGGCATGTTGTGTTTTGAAAGGGAAACTCCTATCTTGACAGTCATGAGTAAATACAGTTCAATACCTGCCACACTCAGCTGTTATGTAGGCTTGGCTGGTCTTCTAAATACAGAAACGGCAGCCTATTCTCTTACGTATTCATAAACAAAACTCTATCGTTTGTAGGCAATGTTACATTTTGTACAAATGCACTTTTGTGATTTTATTAAACAATGCAAACACGTATATGTATCTTGTGGGGTCAATATGTCCTCATAAAGCATGCATGTAGGATAGTGAGTAAAGTGAAGTTGTTCTTTGAGACAAACTTTGCTTTAAGGAGTACGTTAGCATTAATTATCTCAAATAAAGGGATCAATGGAACGTCCTTGCAAACGGCAAAATACAACTTTTGTCTTGATTTTTGTGAGTCTTTATTTAGAGTATGTCTACATACAATAAATACAACAGACATGTTTGCAATAACAAAATAACAGTGAGAGTGACATGTTTCCTAAGGTTCAGTGGTGCAACAAACAACACAAGCACGTAGGACAATACATGGGACAATTGATTGGTGCAACTGCTTGAGTAGGACGTCACAAGACAGCACACAAACCCACACCCATATCCAAACCCACTGCCCCTTTTGGAGAATATAACAGTCCCTCCACTCCATCACCTTTACAGTGGAAATATTAACTTTGGCATGCATTAACTTTAAGACATGAGTACATCAAACGACATGCTACATGGAACAAATGCCCTACCCAAAGCATGAGGTTCAGGGTTTGGGGAAAAGAGATGTTTTTTAAAGCACTGGCCTCGCATTTCAGATATTGTTATGGTTGTGAAGATATTCAGTTCAAACAAATACAAAACAACGTTTGTATTACTATACATGTAAGGGCATTCAATACACCTGACTCTACCCCAAATAACCCGAAATACTCATTTTTTACATTTTCTTCCTGTCAGGACCAGTCACATCTTCAGTTTCCTGGCTTTTGTTATTACCATCGTTCGAACATGTTTGCTTATGAAATCCTTCCAAAATTCACTATATTTAGCCATTTATTTGGCTCACCTACACCTATTGATAAGTTGAAGGAAACTCATTTTTTGCGTTTTTTATTTGTGAGAGCCAGCCAAATGCCCCCCAAAAGCGAGCATTTTCCATGTACTCCTGTCGAAAAATTATAAATCCTACAAACTTGTACGGGTAATTGCGCACTTTTCTTAACTTATGTTCCCGAAAAACAACCTGTACATTATAGCTGTCTCAAACAATATTTCCAGTACACTAAACCACTTGTCCTGAAATGTAACTTTCGTTTGTGGTCATTTAATTTATACTGATTCTACATTTTGCAAGCTTAGAGAACAGAGTTACAACGTGAAGCTATTTAAGTGTTAAACTCATACAGTAAGGCCCAACTCAAATTGAAGGGCTGTGTAGAAAACAGAGGAGTCATTACAGGTTGAGCAGAAACTTACAGTTCAACTTAATTTGATACCATTAGACCTCACCTGATTGGGATCATCGTAATAAAGAGCGATGCAGCTGAGTTTGGGAGCGATGCTGCAGCTTTCCGTGAATGCGGCTCCGCTCTCTTTATACGATCCTTTATGTAACTTGTAAGCAATAGTGACCTTCTTAATCGGTGGCGATCCGGTCCGGACAACAACCTCTGAGAGGAGTCCGGTATAAACCACCAAACCGATCACAGTCAGGACGAGACAAACCAGCAAAAACAAGATCAGCGATAGAAACACAAATTCAGACATCTTCCGCTTGATCTGTCCTCCTGTTAGGTGAAACGCTAAATCGTCGACCACTGGCACTTACAGTAAACGTTACTTCAATGCTCTAAACAGCAGCACTCCAGCTAAACGCGGTTATGTTTGATGCACAGTATTTTCCTTGCAAGAATATAGGGTTTAATCCCAAACCAGTATTTGCTTCCTATATAGTACACTAGTTACCGTGTAAAAACTACTACCTCGATACCTATGTAGTGCACTCGTTTAGGCAGTAGAAAAAGATTTAGGCTCTACTCAAACAGCTTTACTTCCCTCAACAGCAACTCTCTGCTTCCTGGTTGTACGTACCATGTTTATGTCTCAGAGGGATCAGTGAGTGTTATGGTATGCGCCACTCTAGCGTTAAAACTACAACAAATTTCAAACTAAAATTTACGGTCAGTTCTAGCAGTTTGTTGGTGTTTACGGGGGATTAAACATTGCAGCATTTGGAGAGACTAAAAATACAGGAACGTGCCGTTTAACGTCTGCGTTACGAAATGAACGCTGGTTGAACATTACCATGGTGTGTGTGTGTCTCTCCCTCTCTCATATATATATATATATATATACATACACACACACACCAAAAAATAGGGAATATTTCAAAATGAATACAAAGAGGATCCCACTGAACTGCTGGACAATCTGATCCTGTCCATGCTACATCACTGTCAGTGTATTTTGGGAGTCTTGGGTGATTATACACCCAGTATCATACACCCATCACAATAATAGAGTTCGTATATCATTTGCGTTATCGAACAACTTCCATTGACTTTTTATTTGCTTTTCTGATCATGTGTAATGAAATAAAACCAATTGCTTTTTTTCGCAATCGCTTCGTATTCATTTTGAAATATCCCCTAATTCTTGTGATCACCGTATATACGTTGCACATGGTTCGTTTTAAACAATAACATTAATTAAAACACAACATGAAAACATTTCGTAACCAATAGTACCGTGCAATAAGTCATTCTTATCTTATTTTTTTATCAAATGTGAAACACTTACCGAAAACGATTCTCTTTCCTGTCGCCAGATGTCACAAGGGTTTGTAGTAGTTCGGTCTTTGTAAACCAATGTTTTTGTCTTATTTAATGCCGCTTTCGGCAACAGTGGCCATTTCAGCGACCCCACAAGGTTACATCTATAGACATTTATCTATATGTTGTTATCTCAAGACTAGTCGTCTAATTTTTGTGAGCACTAGAAAATTAACGTAACATTCATGTCTTTGCGTTTATATTTACAGCATTTAACAGGCGCTCATACGCAGAGTAACTTATAAGTTATACAGCCTTAAAATGTAAGCAATTGTGGGTTAAATGGTCTTGCTTATGGACACAACAGTGGTAGCTTAGTAGAAGTGGGATTTGAACCCTGGACCTTCTGGTGCATAGTCCAGGACCTTAACTGCTAGGCATTGGAAGTAACCAGAGTACCTGGAGTAAACCCACACAAGACATGTTAAGGGGGTTTTAAGCTCTGCACATTGCTTTATAATGGCAGCTGTACACTTTTGGCTTCTGGTTAGCTAAAAAACTGGAAATTGTATGATAGAAACAGAGTCAGAGCCCAGGATCTGGATCGGATTGGATTGGGTATCTCGGGGCTGTGAGTATTGCTAACCACTGTACCACCACGCCACTCTGCACCAATTCATTATTGCCATTTAGGATAAAGAGCATTTATAGTTCCATTTAGTTCTTAAAACAGTAAAGATATTAGAGATCTGGATTTGAGTCCTGCAACTCTGGCAGATAAGAGTGCCTGTGTATGTTTGTTTTGCTGCGCTGCAAAAGCGACCCCTGCTGGTTTAGACATGGACTGCCATCCCATCTCGGTTATGTTTACGCTTTTACCCTGTGTAACCCCACAAAGCGAGGGTCAGAAGACCGACTTCTTTTATTATGTGGAAGGTAAAATATATACATTTCATGCACTGTGATCAATCAAAAAAAATCTAAATAGTACAAAATGTTAACAGCAAACAAAAGACATTAGATTGTATAAGTGAACGTATTTCTTCCACTGGTGCAGCAGTCCGGATCACCTTCTGATTTACTAAATGTCTAGTACATGAGATGAAAGCTTATTCAGTTGAAAAATTATTACAACGTACTTGTTTATACGCGAATCTGAATGTAACTGGATACTACTTGATGCTCTATTAGTTGGACTCTTCGGACTCTTCCTCTTCCTCTTGCTCTTGCTGACAATTTTCTTTTACCTCAGCATCGCTTTCCTGAGTCAAAAAGAAACAAAATAAACTGTTATACAATCTTATAAACCATATGGACTAGTGTTTACTCCTTAAAATAAATCAAGCTAAAGGACCTCTTCCTCCTCCTCTTGTGCATTTGAATGCTGAGAGGTTTCTTCATCTTCATCATCACTGTCTGTTGTCCGCTGCGAGAGAATCTCTTCACCCTAACAGCAGAAACAAACTCCATATGATGAGTGAATCCCACGCATAAATAAGTAAATACGTGTAAGGTGTTTAGTTACAGGTTGCCAGAAGATAACTGAAATGTGAATAACATGCAGGTCTACTAGACCATGGACCAAGTCTATAGGCTACAGCAAGTATTATGGTTATGAAAAATATAAAAAATATCCCTTTTACACTGTATGTGCTTTTAAATGTGGTAAACTGTTTTTTATTGATATACAGTACAGTGCAAAAGTCTTAGATCACCATTACAATATAAATATATACACAGCATAGTTTTACCAGTGGTATAATTACCGTATATATTATTTCTCTGGCTCTTTATCAGAATACAACCGGATAATACAGGATATTTGTAGGCAGTATTGAAAAACTGAAAAATAAATCAGCTTCTAAAGGCTAGTGTCACAAGTACAAGTAGTGTGATCACCCCTTGAGCGATAGCAGCACCTGACAGTTTCATCAGGATGCCAAGTCAATCCTTCTACAGTCCAAAGAAGCTTAATCAGGAATAGTTTTTGGAAGGGTAGCAGCCAAGAAACCACATTTTCAAAAAGTTAACAGGGTAAAATAGCTAAGAGATGCTAAAGCCCTCGAAGTTATGAATATCAGTGGAAAAAGAATATTGTGAAGTGACAAATTCAAGTTTCTAATTTTGGGATCAAATCATTGACGATGTGTTATATTTGGTCATTATAGCATTGCTTAAACAACAAATCTAATGGTGGGGTAAGACTTTTGTACACATCAGGGGTGTCAACCTTTTTGTATTACTACTATACCTCAGTTTGTCTAGATTTTGTTCTGCAATTCCTTTAAAACCATAGTTTTTAAGTGAGTAGCAATGCAGATAATGGTTCTCTTCGTGTCAGACGCGTAGTCCACATTAATCACTGGTAATTAAATTCAGTCACTAACATACAACTAGGGACAGCAGTGTTAGATCAGTTTTCTAGTATGTTATCACATTTTTGAGAGCTTTCACAGTGTGTAAAGTAGTACTGGTTAAATAACCAAGTCTCATTTCTTTACAATTTATTTTACAAAAATAGCATTGGGGAGAGGCAAGAAATTTATTATAGCTTTGGCATTATAAAGTCGGCCTTCCCACATTATTCTCAAAGAAACATCACCTTCAGATCCCTGTTCTTAAGATTGCCCAGCCAGAAAGCCTCCTGGCATTGGTTAAGTGTCAGCATGGCCTTCACACGATACACAAACTGCTCAAGGCTCTTCTTTAGCGCTGGCACATGGTTGGTCAGTGACGTGTCCTGACGGATCTGAGAACACACAGACAATATCAGACTTCAGACTTCCAGAACCAAACAGCTGAAATATGAATTAATCTATAAAATTGCATCACTTAACATCAATGATACATCTAAACAGCAATTTTTTTTTACCTTACTTACACAGTACGTACGATATAACACAGCTATATGGATACTGTAGTGTAGTGGTATTCACTAAATAGCCAACATACTATGCACTGTTGTAACGTCCCTGACTTATCAGTGTATCATTTTTATAAGAGACATTTTTGCTGCTCTCTCACAACTGTTATTGCTGTATGTCAGCAAATGTCACTTTCTTTATATAGCACATAATATTGAACAATATTCTAAAAATGCACAATAATCACAACTACCACTAGCATATAAAAATAAACAAAGGAAAAATCATAAACAAATATGTTTACATGTGAAAATACACAAACAGAAACAATTTCATGGACATAAAAAAAGTCATATTATAAAAATGGGTTCTAAAACTAGATTTAAAAATGGCAACAGACTGAAGATCGACTTTTTACTGGGAGACTATTCCATAGTCTAGACGCTGCAATGGAAAAATGTAGACAGTAAACAAATGGAGCTTTGGAAACAAAACAAAAAAGTAGGAATGAAAACAAACTCCTCAAGAACATGTCTGCTTCAGAGAAGGACTTTAAATAACATGGGATGTGACTAAGGAGATGCAAGACACCTAAAAGAAATCAACACACTGACGATGGGCATTAAACAGATACAGTTGTCAGTCTGTCATTGAAATAAATAAAAAAAATGTAGGTGAGGCGGAATCATTTCACAGCCTGTAATTGCTGTTCATGTGATGTAACAACAATACAATTTGTTCATGTGTGTTAAAATGTTGGTGTTGGTTTTGCAAATAGGTTTCTACATTTACTACTTTATAAGACATAATGATCACCTGACTAGCGAACAGTTTCGGGTTCGAATTTGGATCTCATATCCCCCATTCTTAATTGGATATATAAGTTACACTGAGAATAATAGACTTCTCTTTTAGTCTCCTTTACCTTTGAGTGGCCACACATGTGATGAAGCTGCCTGGTGCTAAGCTGGATGGTCTTCAGTAGACTCTGAACATCCCCCTGTTACAAACACAGAGCACGTATCAGTCTTAAGACCATCAGGTGATTTAAAATGACGTATTAACTTAACCGTGAATTGGTCTTAACCATAAAAAGTCTGCAAAGTCAGCCAAGTAATGCAAACAAGAGCTGAATTCAGTAAACATTACCTTGTGTTTTTTAAAACTGTAATCAAGTAAAGGCATCCCAAGTTTAAGGAAGGACTCCAGAAAAAGTCTGCCATACTGGAGAATAAAAAGCAAACAGTAATTGGGTCAGCATTCACCTCAAAAAGAGTACAAGTTCAAATGAAAGTAGCCTTCACTAAATTGTGCAGCTCACCTTCAGACACACGTTGAGCACAGATCTGCTATCAAAAATCTTTGATAAAAAAAAGAACACAACAATTATATTATGTCTATATTGATTTTCAGCTATAGTCTAGGTTCTATAAATTGGATAACCCTCCTTCACGGTAATAAAACTGTCGGCGCTGCAAGGTTTTCACCAGCATTAGACTGAAATCATATCAGTTTTATCCTACTCGTCAGTTCATATTAACTGCATATTAAATCCTTGGGCCTCCAAGCTGGGCGGGTGCTGCACGCTGTATCGGCGCAGTCTGTTCCAAAGACTACATCAAACTGATTATTTACTTCAAACAGAAGTCTGCCACCTGCCAGTTAAAAGACGCTGCTACATGGCTCTCCGTGCTCAGGGGACGTTATGCACTCAGCAGGGGAAGGTGTGGGAGAAAACTACAACTGTGTTTTTGAGAGCACAACACATTTGTGATTCAATAGAAGACTGTTTTTTCAATCTGTGCCAACTATTTTCGACTGTTTAAAACTCAGTTATGGTTTGCTGTCATGTCCATTATACAATTAAAAGACACTTGTGTACTTACATGGTCATTTTAGTCTATTTGACTATAGTTGGTTCTCTACTCGTTATTTTCACATGTTTGTGTATTAAAAATGCTCATTTAAAATATTATATATGTTTCCCTGCATTTACTTTGATTTAATTGCAGTATAAAGCTGGAATATTTAATGTTTTGTCTGGGTAACAGTTTTACATTACATTAACAGCATTTAGCTGATGGTCTTATCCCGAGTGACTTACAACTCATACATTCTTACAATGCAAACAACTGTGGGTTAAGGGTTTTGGTCAAGGACCCAACAGAGGTGAGATTTGAACCCTGGACCTTTACCAGTACCTTAACCTCTAGTCAACCATAGTAAATTCATTTCATTTGTTAATAAACATCCATCCCTGCATTTCAGGCATTCCAGAAAACATTGCAAATGATTAAATGTACCAATGTTTTTTTGGAATGTGTTGCAGGCATGAAATGCAAGAATTGATGTTTATTAACAAATGAAATAAAGTTGATTAAAACATGACATATCTTGGTTCCATACTCTCTGGATTCGGGATTGTAATCTCTCATGCTGTATTGTGGATTACACAGTTCCAATCCAGATGTCAATTTAACGTGTGTACTCATAATTATGCAGAAAGCTAAACAAACAATGAGGACATGGACTCTGTACCTTGACCAGGTTTACAAGAATGTGAAAGTCCCGTACGGCCAAGTTCCACGTTAGCAGTTTCTCACTCTGAACCTAGACATTACCAAGAGAGTAAGCTTATTAACCAAGTAGAACATATTACGCAAGTTGTAACCATATTTTTGTTTTGCCCCTATTCCACAAAATCATTCGGTTATTCCATTCTTTAGATTTACGTTTGTCATTTAGCATATGCCCTTATCCAGAGCAATGTACAACTGATACATTCTTACAATCCAAGCAATTGTTGGTTAAGGGGCCCAACAGTGACAGGTCAAGGTAAGTCTGGGGTGATTTGAACCCTGGACCTTCTGGTCCATAGACCAGTACCATAACTGCTTATCCACCATACCCCACATTCCATTCATTCCATGAATTTGAGTAGGCATATGCAAAAGGCA
>JAYJMA010146906.1:0-14675 GCA_036873895.1 Parotocinclus cabessadecuia | reverse complement strand
ACACACACACACACACACACACACACACACACACACACACACACACACACACACACACACACACACACAATTATCTAGCCTGATCTGTATTACTTGTTTGTAGTTAGATATTAGAATCCCCACATTATAATATTTTTATCCCCAAATATAAGGGTCTATTTCATCATGGGATATTTCATTTTAAAGTATCCCCTAAGTTTTGTGAGCAATATAGGATCTGTACCCAATCCTGACTTTAAAATGTCTCCTCAAATACATTTTCTACTATGATACCTTTTAAGTTTGTGCTATTTTCATTATGCAGGCCTTGTTGGGTCACTTTCTAAAAAGAAAGCTTACTTCTACCTCTTGTCAAAACATACCCGATTTTAAATTAGCCCTTAAACTATTGAATTACCACATTTGGAACTGAGCCAACACCTACAATGTTGAATTAACTTGTATAGTTAATACCTGTGCAGTATTAGAAATAATACCTACATCACTACAGTACAGCATACTGTACTATACTCACACACAGGATATTTAATTAACACATACAGTATTGAATTAACATATACAGCAGCTCTTAAATTAACTCATGACTCATTTTATGAGCTCTCAGGTTTTCATTCCAAGAGCTTGGGAAAGACAGATTTCGTACAAGACCATGAGCAATAATGTTAGCCAGGGTCTATTTGTTTCCATTATTACATTAATCAGTCTGACTAAGAGCCACGGTAGTTCTATCAACAACTCCTTATATTTAGGTATGGGAAATAACATTTCTACTCAATGTTCAGATATTTACACAATTTCTGAGTAACACTAGAAGCAAAAGGAATACTTTGGTCACCAGGAATCACTATTGAAATGCAGGCTTTCTGGTTGAACCAGTAGTTTATATGTGTGGGTTTTTTTTTTTGTTAGTTTGTTTTTTACTACACATAGATTATCTTTTATACAGATTATACATGAATATAGAATAGTTGCGATAGATTTTCTCAGAAACAAAACTTTAATAATGTTTTGTTTTGTAAGTTTTCCTTAATAACTTAAATCTGCCTTAGCACTCACATACACACAGTATTGCTTTTCTCGCTGTAAACATAATTTCTGCTTATCTGGAATAAATTCCTCTAAATAAAGTCCTCGTGTGGAATCTGTCTTGACCCGAGAGCTCACTCCTCCAGCTAGACGATATAAGGACCTTACAACTACTGTTAGTATTATTGAACAACTAAATACTGTTAAATGAACACCAAAATGTTGATCATATATTGATTTACCAAAACTGTGCGTTTGAAAAAAGTTACAAAGATAATGGCTGTATTGTGCAGTACTGTACTAAATGTTTTTTTTATGTTGTGTTTTAAATGATATTGCTGTTTTAAATAAAACTCTATGTGTATAGATGTGTAAGTTTCTAAAGTGCTGTGTGACTAAGAACTGGAAGAAAAAATATATATTATATTTGGAATGCAATACAAAACAAGTATCTGGAAGAAACACAATCAGACATGGTGAGAACATGTACGCTGGGAATCTGACCCAAGTCTATGGAACTGTGAGACTACAGTGCCAACCACTGTGCCACCATGCCACCCTGTGTGGATTATACCAACAAGCATTTCCAGATGTACAAGTAGTCTTTAACTGACACCAATTAAAATGTAAGGATCCACCTTTCTGAATGTGACATAAATAATAAAACTGTATGCCCACATTAGGCTTTAATGTCAGGTTTTATTATCTGAGCAGTTTTAAAATCAATTCTTTTGGACAGCTCTGCCCGAGCCATGCCAGATCACTTGGCCAAGTGTTTCATTCTTTTTGACATATCTAATAACTCCTGCCAGATATCCTGTACTGTCTGCTACAAATCTGATCTGGAGATCAAACCAGGTCATAGCTAAGCCTGGACGTCTCTGTTAAAATCTTGTTTCATGTCGTATGTGCCGTTTTATTGAACGTCACGCTGGCATTTTATTTTTCAAAAGTTCAAAACAGAGGAACATTTTCCATTTCCTATATAAAACCATGAGGGATGCAGTAATGTGGTCTCGGCTCTAGCAGACGTTTCAGCTGAGTGGACTGATCAGGCTGAATTTTACAGCTTTCTAAAAAGCGAGTGTGTTTGAGTGCAGTAGCTTTCTAAAAGGATAGGAAATGTCGTTCAGTGCTGATTCGGAGACACAGGATGTTGATAGCTGATTCATGAATGAGAATAAGCAGAGTCGTTTGGGGTTTGGCAAAAACTCAAAACTGTAATGAATTATGCGAAGCATAACCAAAGCGACAGCAGGCTGTTTATTTGTGGATGGAAGGTACAGTGCTGACAGCTCCAGTGGGTAATTAGGATTTACATTTAGCCTAGTACTGATAAATATTTACTGTACACTAAATATTGGCTGTATGATGCAATATGTCAAGGAATCCAACATGTATGTGGGGAGAACATGCCAAGCTCAGGACAGAACCAGTACACTGGGTGATGGAGCTATTTTGGCAACAAAATATTGCTTAAAGATCATTTGAGCAGATCATTTTGCATTACGTTCTGTGAAACAGGTTGTTGACCAGACATTACCATAGTCACATAGTCTTTTAAGCTATTGTAATGCAAATATAAAGAGTATTGTCGCAAGAAAACTGTGTGCAAACGATCCATAAATGCACCAGGGATACTGCTGGAAAAGTGAGTGGAACGCTACCATCAGCACAGCATTTGGAGCCTGAACTGTTCTAAATACAACTCCCTTCAGGTATACACAACACTGTAGTCCATCAGTTACAAGCACAAATCTGTAGAACCAAAATATAAAAATCATAATGGAATCAAAAAATAAATAAACATACCTGGCTGCACACAACCAAGGGAACGAGTGCACACGAAGAAAATTATTTCCAGAACAGGCAATGCACTCGTGACCTTATAGACACTTTAAACATTTAAGTTGGAAGCATGGAACTTGTAGTGATAAGCAGAGTACAAACTTTTCCTCTTCCACGTCTCTGCTTGTGTATAAAAAAGTATAAGAAAAGTGTCGGTGCACAACACCGACTGTAGCAGAGTTCCTACTTATGTACATAGTTAATGCAAAGTAAATCAATTTTCAATGAATTAAATAAAACAGGGAGATACTATTATAATTTGTCATAATTGTTTAAATCTTGGTCGTTAAAGTTAATGAACATTGATTGGACGGTCCCTTCTGTACTAAAAAAGGAACATTACTTGAGTTCCAGTTGAATTCCTCGCTTTAGGGAAGAAACTGTTAGGATGCAGAACCAGTCTTAGAGAAGAGACAGGATTCTCCAGACGTGAAGCTGGTGTCTGGGGACATTGTTCAAGCACACATCACATTACAGAACCCGGCAATTCAAGAGGAAACAGATGCCAGACCTTTATATCGTACACATGCCAGATGGCTAATAAACCTGGCTAGAGTTCCACTTTCAATGCTTGTCCAACTCATGAATTTACATCCAAACTTTTCTGCTGAAACAAGCACGATGTTACTATGTGCTTTCAGATCTCAGACCGTTTCACAAAGCACTCCGGGGCTCCTGCACGCCTGCAAGATCTGACATTGCCTTTGGATCATGTCCAAAGGTCGAGCCAAAAATGAATCGCAGCCAAGGGCTCATGAAAGGTGCAAATGGATGAACTCTTGGTCCGGGTGGACATTCTGGCTTTTAGCACACAGGTGTCGGTGGGACGTCATGACTCACTGCTGCTGTTCCATGACCTCGCACGTATATGCAAACAGTAAACAAAGCACTCACTGATTTTCCAAATAAAGTTAACCAGGCTTTGAAAAAAGTTGCTGCGTTGTCCTGTGGCTACTCTGGCTCAGGGGTAAGAGCCAGCTGCAAGAAGCAGCAGCTCGTGAGAACAGAGGTTCACAGCCTGGACCCTCCCCTTTTTCCTAGACAGAAAGCAGCCCATCTCCGTGAACACACCAGTTCAATCCAAGGGATGGTCCAATAAATTTGTTATAGATAAATATATCGGATGCACGCAAATTTTAATTACCCAATAACAACTCAGTCAGCCTACCCAGTTTCAAGGTGACCAGGGGTTCCCAAAATCTGATATTGCGGATTTTCTCCACATCTTTGAAGCACACAGTAAAAAGAATCAAGTCAACGCAGGACCAATCTTTTAAGCAAATTAGCTGAGAGAAGCTTCAGGTAATTGTGGAAATCGGTGTAGGTGTAACTGTTCAGATAAACCCATTAAAGCCTCTGACGGCTGTAATTACTGCAACCAATTATGCAACGACCGTCAAATATCCAACAGACATTTAACCTCATCTCTATTCACCACCTTTGTAGCATATATGCAAATACAGGTATGCACCGCGTCACGTGTATTATTAAATACAGCATAAAGGGCAGTTTCACAAGAAAACTGTGTGCGAACCTACTTACAATAAGTAAATAGTCAGAGATGCCGCTGAAAACATCAGTGGAATGCTAACATCTACACAACAGCCCTATTGCTACACAGTGATGAAATGTTACGACCCTGAAGGGGAAAGCTGTAACATTTTAGAGGCTGGTCTGATGGACCTGATACAGCACTATGAACAACATCCTAGATCATCCAGATGAAAGAGAACCATCACTGACACAAACGTACACAAAAAATCATTCGCTGTGTTAGAACAGTCTCTAGTCCAAATATGAGCCAAAGAGCAAGTGAGCACACGACTGGTAAGGTATCGAGCTTTCAAGGAAATTATGGTCTTCTGCTCTTGACCTCTCACTCGCACCTCTGCTTGTGGATCGGTCCAAGTTTAAAAGACAGATTTTTATTTCCTTTTATAATCTTAGAAAATATTTTTTCAGGACCTCTGTTGTTAAAGTTAACAGACGTCGATCAGAGGGTCGCATGCCTGTGAATAGAAAAGGTTTCTACACACATTTGACCACACAGCATATGTGGCACAGGTTAACCCACATTGGACACTTTCTGCAAGTCACTCAGCATCACAGTGTTCACCCAGGTGACTCTCAGAGAGGATCCCTCAGCAGTTGGCGGACGCTCTAAATGTGGTACCTAGACTAGCTTGGAGAGTTTATGCACATTCACACTCGGGTAAAAAAAAAAATCAGCTGGATTTATGGATGGATTTGTCCAGAGCTGTGATGAACTGAGTCGATTGTTTACTGGTCTTGCTCAAGGGCCCTCATATTCTGTTTTCAGCCAATTGCAAATCTAAAGTACTGTGTCACAGTCTTAGGCCACCATTAAATTTGTTGTTTGGGCAACGGCATAATGATCATAAAATACATTTTGTTGATGATTGTACCAAAAAAAATCAAACTTGGATTTCATTATAATTGATTATATTCATAATATATTTTTCCATCTTCATTCCAGTCGGTTAACTTTAGCATATCTTAGCCTTTTCAGCCTGTTGCCCTTCCAAAAAAGGGGACATGCACTACGCACAGTTAGAATACACAAGAGTTAGAATCTTTCAATCTGAGCATTTGCTCTGCAGGCAGCTTTTATCCTCCAACACAGCACGGAAGATGAGACAAATGAAAGTGGCACTCTCTTCATATGTGTCTCAGCGTGGTAATAAAAAATCTCTGCGTATAGCTCCGGCTCTGAAGGCACTCGCTCATAAAAAATGGGCCTCCTGGCCAATGTTTCAAGGCTGCCAGTACTTTCTTTTAATAAGTATAAATGATGCCCTGCACAAGTCAGGCTCAGGGTTATTGGGACTTTTGGTATAGATGTGTAAAATGTACCAAGTGATAAACAAAAAGCTTAAGGGTTAAGTCAATTTACTTAATTAGCTTTTTTCAGTAAAGCAAATATTTTTTATTGACTTGTTAGCATTTTAATACCCCCTCCCCTATCTTAAAAAAGATTATGCTGTTATAGAGTTGGTGGTATGATTGGCACAAACGTGGTCTGTTTTTTGCATTCTGTGTTCTTAACATCACTAACTACATATTCACTTTTCTCACTGAGCAGCTCTGGAACCAGTTCCTGCACTCACACTACATTAGATTTGAATATTAGATTCAATTCTTACATTAGATCTAGGGCAGTGCTTCCCAACCACTGTGCTGCTGCACACGTGTGAGGTGACAAGTCATCAGGTGTGCTGTGAAAGATGATCCATTTTCACCTGATTGGTATTCTAAGCGAGCGGTGTGTAGAGGCAGACGGAACAATTACAATTGCAGTAAAAAGACTTGCTACAATTAAGTGGGTTGCCATGCACTTGTAAAACAGAAGAAGGTTTCACACTGAGCAAAATAAGTTGAGGCTAGATTTTCACTTTATAATGAACTTTTTGTGCCCTTTATTTGGTGGTGTGACGTTGCTCCAAAAGCTTTTCAGGGACAACGCTCTGTCGTAAAAAAGAAAAAGTTGATCATCGCTACACTAGAGCTGTATTCTGACCGCGTGAATGGTCGTGCAGGTCGTAGGCCATGCGTTTCTCTTCTTGTTAGCGTCCATCTTGTCTGAACACATCAGCGGTTCTTAGTGAGCTCCCACTGACACTCAACTCCTCACAACTGAAGCTCTCTGGGGGTTGGTGGACCGACGCAGGACATTCTTATGCACTCAGCATCACAGCGTTCATCCAAGTGACTCTCAGCATGCATGAGCCACTTACAATGCATGCAACAGTGGCAACATGTGAACTCACAGTCTTCCAATTAGCAGTCTGGAGCCCTAAAGCTAGGAGCCACCACTGTATCGACAACATATTAAGCATTCAGATAAAAATGCCAGATTTCTCCAGTTATGTAGGAGTCAGATACAGTATGTATATCATTAACGGTGATCTGCTTAGAGACTGGGTCTTACCATAAGATGGCATAAGAGTGCTTCCCGCTGCCCTATAAAGAGGATCTCAGAGGTTCTTTTGGTTTGGGTAGGCAAAGACATTATGCCCAGTTTGAGACCGACTTTGAAACAGGGTGCATCATTGGGCTGAAAGAAGAAAGATGGTCATTTAAACAAATTGCCCACCATCTCAGCCATTTTCTCCTAGCTGTCATTAGGTGTTGGGAGCAGTGGTTCCATGAGGGAACACACACACACATGGCGAACAGGCTCTGGACGACCCAGACAGACCACCAGTAAAGAGGATCATTTGGTCCACTGACAAGCATAAGCTTGACAGACAGCCACCTTTGCTTTTATTTGCAGTCATGTCGTGAAAAGATACCTGGACTGCTATGGACAAGAACCATATCGTCTTTAGTAACTGATCCAGCTTTGGTTTGGGATCCGTCCATAATGAGGAATAAGCGCTTTCCATCCTGCTTTTGCTGTGGAGTGGCACACTGCCCCATGTGTTGGTGTTATGGATGAGGATCTACAGATTCAGCTTCAACATGTAAATGGACCACATGGTACCAAACATGTGTGCCTCCATGCCCAGCCGTATCTCATCTTGTATCAAGGCAACAGGCGGCCCAACAGGCTGAGTGTAACACTTTTGGTTTTCTTTATTTTTTTGACTGCAGCTGGGATTTTCAGGTAACTAACAAAGAAAGGAAGTCCATAGCAACCGGTATCCAAACAGCATGCCCAAGTCATCATAAGCATGCCACTAAGGGTAGCATTTTGGTAAATAGTATTGTAAACAATTTGTTAATAAACACAATTACTAAAGCCACAGAAATTTGCAGGCTTGAGTATCTGCATTGGCTTTTGGTTGGGAAAGTGCTGAAGTGGTTGGCACTGTGTATGAAGGAAGGCAGGGGTGAGATACAGCTTCCTACCATGCTGACAGTCACCATGTGGCCTTACCTGTCTAAAGATCTAGTAAAATAATAGGACCTTGATAAAAAATAGACATCGAGGTTGACTTGGCTGGTTCTGGCCTGTAGTCAACCAAAAATAATGTGTGACAGAGATCTTTATTCTGTCCTTATCTACAGTGTACACCAGTTGGAGGGCTGAGATACCGATAAGCAGAGTTGAATGACCATATTACGTTTTGTAAGTCATTGACTGAAATGTACATCAGAAACATGGTTACATAGTTTTTATGTAGTTTTATGTAAGTTATATATGAAGGGTATTTTTAATGCAGACTAAACGGAAAGACAATTTACACCAGGACTACTATTGGCCTATTGCCAGTAAGGTTAGGGTCTGGCTGACGATGTGAATATAAACAGTTATATATGATGTATTCTACTAAGTGCTGTTGGACTGAACTGCTTATGGAAGGTTGCTCTTTCATTGCGTTCTTAGGGATATAACTGTGTTCTGAGAAGAAACCCAAGCTGGTGCATGCATAGATAAAAGACAATGATTCAGAAGTGTAGAATAACACCGAATAAGTCCAACACTTTTATCAGAAATGGACATTAATCCAGAGCAATGGTGCCAGGGAACTGAACATCTAGACTTACCAGTGGTGCCAGGGAACTGAACATCTAGACTTACCAGTGGTGCCAGGAGATTAAACATCTAGACTTACCAATGGTGCCAAGGAACTGAATATCTAAACATACCAATGGTGCCAGGGAACTGAACATCTAGACTTACCAGTGGTGCCAGCTAACTGAACATCTGAACTTACCAGTGGTGCCAGGGAAATGAACATCTAGACAAACCAATGATGCCAGGAGACTGAATATCTAGACATACCAATGATGCCAGGTAACTGAACATCTGGACTTACCAATGATGCCAGGTAACTGAACATCTGGACTTACCAATGGTGCCAGGGAACTGAACATTTGGACTTACCAATGGTGCCAGGGAACTGAACATTTGGACTTACCAATGGTGCCAGGGGACTGAATATTAGAAATTTGACAATAGTACAAAGGCGAGATAGACCGCAGGCTGGTTCAGCACTGCACACTATGGCTGTATCACTGAGCCACACTTGTATGTGTTTTTTTTCTCTCTCTGGAGAGATTACTCATATTATTTAACTCCTGGGATGAAGCAGACACACTGGCTCTTTGACTGTTCTTTAATGGAGACCTTTTCCTCATTCGTTCCATTACCCACCTTCAAATTGAAAGGTCAGAGTTATTTTACAGGGTGAAAACTGAAATGGCATTATTCGTCTTTGAATTGAGTCCATTTAAAAGCCTCATGTTCACAGAGGTTCAGCTCAGACATGAGAAGTGATTTAAGGTAGAACGTATAATGAAGAGGAAAACAGAAAAAAAGCAAAAGATTTCAACAGAGAAGTAAATCAGATGGTATATAAATGATATAGAATGTAATTATTGTACAGGATGCACAGTGGAACTGATCTTAATAATTACAAATGTCTGGTGTACAGAGCAGAGAAAGCATCTTAGATTAGCTTTAATTTCTGCACTTTTCTGTTTTTCTTTTACTTGGAATCTAGTATAGTTAGTAAGGATAAGTTAAGTAAATTACATTCAATTTAAGCATCCATTACTGGCTTTTGTCTAGAGTTTGTCTTATTTTCAGAATATATTACATACATATTGCTTAATGTTTTCCCATTTCATTTAACATATACTAGTTTTAAAATGTTGTGCTTTCCTAAATATTTCTTTTTTTTTATTTCTATACTTTACATAACTGCTACTCTCTGACTTTTAAGAGAAATAAATTATTACACAAATCTCTGTCTTTTGAAAGTTTTTAGGTTAGTTTTGTTTCTATTAAAAATGGTCATTTGAAAAATGCATTTTCTTGTAAAGTTACTAGTTATATATTTAATTAATTTGGCTTAGGAAGCTTATTTTGGAAGCTATTGTTTTGTCTCAGAAATAAAATTTCTGCACATTATTTGAACTGAACCTAACTAAACAAATTATTATCTCAGTATTAGTCCTATTTTTTATTTCATCGTAATACGTGACATACTGCATGTATTAGGGCGGTCAAAGCTAATGCCTTAGCATTTTACCAGTATTTTTAGATTCTATTTTAATCCCGTCAATCGTATTTTTGCAGCCTGATTTGGCTGTAATACTATTCCCCTAACCATGCACTGCAGAAGGTGAGGAGTCTGTACCAGTCCCAGGGTGTTATATTGATTGCAGGATGGACCCACCTGATCAATATGACAATTACAGTTCCATTAGAGCAACACAAGGGAGGATGCCTGAAAATCAGTCCAGTCCACTGGGAACAAAAGAACATTATCCTTCCAAAACCCAGATCCTATGGGATTACTTGATCAGGTCAAGATCCAGTTTCAAACGGCAGGAAAGTCAAGTGTTGTCACTTGAGCTCTCTAAATCATCCCTGCCCTCGGTTTGTTTAAACTCTCATTTCAGTGGTATAACCAGAAAACGATGAGTGAAGACTTTACACATGGGTTTTTATAACATAACCCATTTCTGAAGCACAGGAGCGTCTAATATATTGTCAACTGAAGCAACAGAAGCCCTCTGAATGAATGCTTCAGACAAAGATCCTCGGGTTAAAGTTAGGTTTACATGTTTCAATGCATGGGTGTCGTTTTAAATTCGGTAGTAAAATTCGGAGGACAACAGCACCTCATTCAATGCTATTCAATTTTACCACCTGTCCACCAGATTAATTCATGGTATCTATGTCCAGAGGCTAGTCCAGATGCTAACCCTGACACTGGTCCACAACATCTATCATAGAATTCTTTTAGAATAGATGATTGGGTAGCACAAATGCACAATATGCTAGTTTGAGTTTTGACTTTGCATTCCTGAGAAGCGCAAGCTGGTCGGAGACCATCTAAAAGCACTGCAATAGCAATCAATGTTGGCCCACTGATGGATTGGTGTCTCATTCGGGGGACTCTTATGGTTGTTCTCCTGGATACCTAACTCACTCTGGGCAAACACTAATAAAATGTATTAAAAAACATTGCTATTCCTTTTATTCTACTGTAATGTAAATACAATATAATTGAGTACTACTTATAGTAGGACAGGCACAAATAAGTTCATGGATTTGAAGCATTGACTAACATTTTTGACCAGTTGAACAGAAGAAGCAAAACACAGTGCACTAGTGTGCAACAAAACAATAATAATTAAAATAATAATAATAATTTGCCAGTGCGTAAACAAGCAATTCATGTAGGATTTTGTAATTATGAATCAACGTAGGATAATTAGAGTTCAGTATAGTACTGTATAGTGGAACATCAAACATCAGGCATCACTGGACAATGTCTTTGCTTTTTTAAATCTGTTTACAGCCGCTTCGTCTGAAGTTAAGACAGAGTTATTTCCAAACCTCAACCGTTAAAGCAAATGGATGCTGAATGGGTGGATATTTAGTGTACCAAAGAATGATGCTGAAAACAGAGACAGAGCTCAGACACAATCACTCAACAAAATAATAATAATAATCGTCTTTACTCATTGTTTGCTTCTTCTCATTCACACTGTGATCCTTTAGCATTTGAGTACCTCGTATGCTGCACCCGCAGCTCGCTTTGTTCTGTAGGGTGGCTGCCACTGTCCAGTTGTATGATGGCATTTCCCTTTTCTCTCATCCTCCAACTGTTAGGGCATATTTACTAATGAAAATAACTGCGAACGCTACACTGATCTTAAGTTACAAACATTACAAGTGTTACAAGTGTATAAACGAATACACGCACTGTTCAATCAGAATGGTAATTTGAATGTGTGATGGAATATAAACATCAAAAACATACCTCGCTGGCTACACACAACCAGACCAATCTGCTCTTCTCAAGCCAATAATGCGCCCTCTCTCAACGTCTGTCAACTGGGCAAACTGTGTCGTAGAGCTATGCAGCCAGAAGCCTAGCAGCCAACCTTCTCTCACCAGGCAGTAGCCTACCCAAAAGTACCTTCTGAGAGCCTTTTATAAGACAGTAGGGGGAGTACTTCCACTCCCTCTTGTGGCCATATACGTATCTGTCTGAGACAGAACTGCATGCAAAATTTGGGATCAATCTGACATTTATGTTAGTGAGTAATTAAAAAAAATTGTCAACAAGCAAAAAACAACAATAAGGCATGAAGAATGCATGTAAATTCCGAAAGCTGTACAAACCAGCTATAAAGCCCAGCTGTATTAATTAACGCCCAGCTGTGGTTAAATTTCATGGCCATTTTTGTGTTTGTTTGTAACTAGATGTAATGCAGAGGCTGATAAACGAGGCTATTGCTCCCTCAGCAGAATAAGAGCACCAGGATATCAGCTATCACCCACAATGCACCAAGGTAGGGCGACCCCAGAATGACAAGAAATACTGACGCTGCCAGGCATTATTATTATTATTATTATTATTATTATTATTATTATTATTATTATTATTATTATTTAAATCTGAAGAAGATTAAAATTGGATCAGTCCTGTCATTATCATGATTTTAACCAACTGATAAATATCCAAACAATTTATGGGAACTTTAATATACTATATTAATATATACTATATACTTTATACTATAATTTATAATTATACAGCACGTTTTACAACGGAGCATTATCTCAAAGCAGCTTTACAATATTATATTATCTTAAAAGACCAAAGGGCCCTAGGGCGACAGTGGAAAGGAAAAACTTCCTAAATGTTGAAGAAAGAAACCTTGACCAAGACTCAAAAAGGGACTTATCCTACTTGGGTGGCTTAGATGTTCATTGAAATAGGTAGCTTTGTATTAACAGTAAGATCAAGTAAATAATAACAGTTAAATTAAATAACAGAAAAGATTTAAGATTTAAATTTAAAAAATGGTTCTGTTTGGCGTCTGTGACCAACCACAGTTTCACCTTTTCTTTATCCTGCAGACCTCATATCCAAAGCAACATGTTCCATTATAGTCACAACATGCTATATATATCCACATTATGCAGCTGTAGTTGGGGCGATTGAAACCATGTGCTGCAATGTCAAAGATCAAGCTCAAAGAGCCTCTTAGCAGAGCATAAGCACAGTATGTGGATGTTCCTGTAGGACAAATTTCAGTGTTCCGTCGCTGGAGCCTTGAAGCATGTTACATTAAGATGCACCATGCTTTCCGTAGGTCCGCGGTCAGAAATAAAGCATCAGAGAAAGACAGTGCCGCAGATGCAGCCGTGTGGTGGCCTGCCGTTGACAGAATTCAATCTCCTACCCATGAGACGTATAAAGCATGCAGACAGGGCATTGACAAACTGTCTGGATTGCTCTGTTTGGGATGAACGCCTCTACACTGTACATATGCATGTGCAGGCCGTGCTGACACGGCAGCCTCATGAATCATTCTCCAAGATGGCAATGACAGAGCAGAAGTGCCAGACCATACACTATTCCTTTTGCTACATGAGACACTCATCTTCTAAGTAGAAGAAGAAAATCCATAACAGACCGAGCTGTATAAAAGCCAACGTGATAAATTCATATGACGACGACACGCATACTGTAGAAACAGCATTATTGAGCAAGGTGGCCAACCAATGATGAAACCCCTTTAACACATTCCCCATATACACTCGATTGCCATAACAGCAACATATTTATCTCTACTGAAAACATCAACTTTTCCTCTACACACAGAGATACTTACCAGCACCCCCCGTCCTTGGCTTTTAGATATTCCGAGTATATTTTTCAAAGGATCGGTGGGTTAGATGTGCGAGTCTGAGTATTAACGTTAAAAAAAGTGTAAGGAGCAATAATAACTGGAATTTCTGTCATGTTATCGAGCTCTCAGTCAGCATCTACAAGACAAATTGGCGCACAGGCAGCTTTCCCCCTTGCCAGAATATTGACAGCTGTATTGGATTTCTGCCTGTAAAATGAGTGGCATTTAAGCCGGCAGCTCTGATCTTTGGTCTTTGGACAATTGCCCTTGCTAGTACTCCGTTCAGCGTATTTAAACGTAGCAGTTCCTGTTTTCTCACATTTTGCTCTAGCTACCATTTGGCTCACGTTTCTGCTTCCCTAGTTCGAGTACACGGTGCCTTGAGTTTGCTGCCCCCCTTGTGCTCTCAACCTCATTACACATTCCTTTTTCTGTACAAAACATCCAAATCATCACATTGTAGTACAGTGCGCATACAGGCAATGGACACATGTTAGATTGGAAGCAATTGACTATTTACTTAATAATAATATCTGCAATTTTAAGACATTATTATACATGAGTTTGACTTTTTATATAGCTCTATTGACTGGCACACCTTGTTGATCACCTAAAGCAGTATAGCCCATTTTAAGCAACTTAAGTAAGTCCTTTGTTGGTGGAAAAATTCTCCGGAATAATGTACAAGATTACAACAGGAACACAAGCTCTGTAGAAGCATTAACCAGATGTTTAAAAAAGTAATCCATATACAACGTACATTTTACACAGCGTCCCTGGTGAATGTGCACAGGTCGTAACAGGTCGCCCTGGGATCGTCTCCCAATTATGTCTGCATGTGATCTCCAGCACAGCTGAAAGTACTTGTGCTTTTTCTTGAGTGTATTAGACATCTGTGCCAACCAAGCAACCGCTAAACATGTTCAGCTTGGTATTTTTCTTGGTAAACACAATGCTATGTCTAACAGTCATTTCAGTCATGATTTAGAGTTATTTACCTTAATGTGTTTTATTATAATCGTCAGACGTTTGGAAAATCGCTTTTGGCTGATTTGTATTATTGTGTATTATATTATTTGTATATTCAGTCGAATCCGATTAATGGGACCAGCCGCTTATTCGGACCGAATCCTAAAGTACCGAAACAAATCCTATTATATACGTGTAATGTTATT
>JAYJMA010146868.1:0-14678 GCA_036873895.1 Parotocinclus cabessadecuia | reverse complement strand
TAATATAATATAATATAATATAATATAATATAATATAATATAATATAATATAATATAATATAATATAATATAATTCTTATTACGTTACAACATCTTAACAAATAACACAACATATTTTAATTACAATGAATAAAATAAAATCAGCAATATAATTACAGTAAGTGAAATGAAGTCTTTAACAAACCTATTTTAATTAATCTTATATTCATGAGCATTTGCTGCTCTCTTTGTCTGAATGGACTCCTCCAGGCACCATATAAAAGCATTGCACGTTTGCTTGTAGGTGTGAGTGAAAGTAAGTGAGTAAATGTGATGCCCTAAGATGGACTAATATTATGTTCAGAATATTTTCCCATCTTGCAACCAGTTTTTATTCGATGGACTGGATCCACCACAACCATAAGAAGTACAAACTGGTTACTGAAGATGATGGAATGGTGTTAATGCTGTTTTAAAAAGTTTAACATTGAACCACAAATAAGTAAAATTAGATATTTTGTTTCTTTTTGTGGTCTGCCATAGTTTTTGTTTAATATTCATTGTTGAAACCAAACTTTTCTTGGAATTTCAGAAATTCCAATTTTGCTTCGTCCACACACATCTGTTTTTTGATGCATTTTGATATAGCTTGCTTTTTGCTTACGTATCATGACTGTCTCCAGCAATCCACTTCATGCATTCAGACTCACATAATATACTCTCACGCTTCAGTGCTTATGTACAAAGCTTCCTGGTTGTGTGTGCCACATGTTAAATCTGATTATTATACTGAAATCTGCAAGATGTGTCTGCAGATTTGACCTTTTGGATGGTTGCTTATACAATTCGTTGTTCTTGGATAAAACATCCTGGAGATAGTATGTAGTTTTTATAATTATTTTTTAGAAAAACACAGTTGGATGCATAAGGGCAAACTTCTATCATATTCTTTATATGTGATGTTTTGTATTTCCGACCCACTTTCTTTTCTTATTTGTCCCTTTACTTTTTCCCCTATCACAGATTCATTTCTGATGTGAGACAACATGTGCTTTATTTTTTCTACATGTTCACATACAGATCATGGCTGCTTGACAGTCTGTAAGACAAAGCTATTCTTGCCTGCGTTTCTATAACATGCAGCACTATGTATGTGCAGAAATATTTCTCATTTTATATAGTTGCTCAGATCTAGGGAATGAAGGGAATGTAAGTGCTTATCAGAATGTAGTGCAGCAGGCTGTTGGCTGTGTACAATTTCCTCTCAGTTTGTAACTGGAGGTGACAGATTTCACACCAAAATTCTCTAGCATGACCAAAACAGGCTGTCCTTGTTAGTCGTATTCTATTAGCGATTTTACAAGCTTTAAGCTTTTATGTATAAGAAATGACATACAAACATTAGTCAAATACAGAACATACTCTAAATACAACAAACAAATTATGCTACTACAAGGGGAGGAGAAAGGGAGTCAAAGCACTTATCAAAAGGAAGATACTGAAAAGTGATACAATGCTTAGAAATATGTCTGCATAAAATGAAAGGTCAAGAGATGTTTGTTAAGGTCCCTAGTAGCCTGGGGGTAAGAAGTTGCTTTTAAGGCGGGAGGTATGTGGGATGATGCGTTTGCCAGAAGAGAGATGTGCTAACGGGGTGTGAGCTGGGTGCATTGTGTCCATAATGATGGGCTGGACTCTCATTCAGCATCTGGTGTTAACATATGCAGCAGATGTGAGAGGCTAGTGTCAGTGATTTGGATGCAGTTTTATTTAGATGTCTTGGGATGTAGTCATAGTAGTTATTTGCTCTGGTTAACATCAAGGACTTGTTTTAATCCTTCTGTCAAGTTCAGAAAATATGTCTGTAAATGTATCCTTACCAACACTTGAAGCTATGGCAGTATTGCAAAGTGGTAAATGTTTTACCATTTCAACTTTTTGGTATATGTTGCATGCCTGAAATGCAGGAATGTATTGCAGGAATTGAGTATTAAATTAAAGGTATTAAAAGTATTGAGTCCTGTTCAAAATGTGTGTCTGATGGCTAGATCCCATAGCCAGGTTGAGTCTTTTGAGTCTTTGTCTTTGTCTGCTTCATTAGACGCTTCCACCTTCTCAGTTTAATTTCCCCTGTGACAATGGGCTGGGTATGTGATAGTGCAAGCAGACCACAAAAGCCTCCACATGTTTAGGTCATAATTAACAGCAGTATTTGTTTATTTTACCACTGAATCACTGCATGAGTAAAAGTTTCAAATAGTCACAGGGACGTGGAGGGTGAAGGCAGAGATCTGAAGCTGTTCAACATATTCTACGTTTGTTATAGTTGTTCAGATAGAAGTTTAGTGTACTTAAATATACCATATTTTGTAGTGAGAATTTGGATAGCGGTAGTCTAGTCTATTGTTTTCTTATGCACATTGGTAGAGCATATAAGGCTTAACTTATAGCTGTTTAAGTCTTTTTGATTATTGCTCAAAAAATGGTTTGGACCTGGTGTCATCCAAGTAGTGTTGCACGGTATACTGATACTATAAAACTATTGCAGCCTAAGTTATTTCTGCAAGTTGCATTGATTTGCACAAGGGGCCAGTATGTGCTGCTAAAAACCAGGCTTTCATGATCACAAGAAGTTAATCATTAAAACTTATAAATGCATCCGGCTGCAAAAGCAAAGCTAACTAATCTATCAAAGAAATTAAATAATTCCCCAAAAGAACTCTCATGGTGGTTTGGTGGGAAGCACCACTTCATGTCCTTTGAGTGGGGTTCCTCCAAATACTCTGGTTTCCTCCCACAGTATAAATACATAGATTAATTTATTAGTCTAAATTAGCATTGGCTAGAGTAATATATACACTATATACAGCCAATTTTGTACGTTTTCCCAATTACAAGGAATGAAGAGGTTTGTATTTTTTATTGTAGGTACACTTGTAGGACTGTGAGAGACAGAATCTAAACAAAATCCGGAAAATTACACTGTATGATTCATTATCATTTTAATGCATGAACCAAGTATTTGATACAATAAAAATCTGAATTTAATACTTAGTAAAGAAACCTTTGTTTCTGGGTTTCTGAGTCACTGGGCAACATTGAGTTTCAGCTCTCTGCAAAGATTTTCTATTGGGTTCAGGTCTGGAGACCTTAAAATGCTTCTTACGGAGCCACTCCTTAGTTGCCCTGATTGCGTGTTTTGGGTCATTGCCATGCTGGAAGACCCAGCCATGACCCATCTTCAATAAGAGAAGGAGGTTATTGGCCAAAAACTCATGATACATGACCCCATTCATCCGCCCTTCATTACGGCGCAGTCATCCTGTCCCTTTTGCAGAAAAGCATCAGTATGATGTTTTCGCCCCCATGCTTCATGGTTGGGATGGTATTCTCATCCTTCTTCTTTCTCTAAACAGCAAGTAGAATTCATACCAAAAAGCTCTATTTTGGTCTCATATGAACACATGACCTACTCCCATGCCTCCTCTGAGTCATACAGATGGCCACTGGTGAACTTCAAACAGGCCTGGGCATATGCTGGTGTTAGCAGGGCGACAATGCCTGCCCTGCAGGATTTTAATCCATGATGGCGTAGTGTGTTACTAATGGTCATCTTTGAGACTGTGGTCCCAGCTCTCTTCAGGCATCTTCCCATGTAGTTCTGAGCTGATTCCTGACCTTTCTCAGAGAAATCTTTACCCCACACGGTGAGATCTTGCATGGAGTCCCAGACCGAGGAAGATTGACAGTCATCTTGTGTTTCTTTCATTGTCTAATAACTGCACCAACAGTTGTTGCCTTCTCAGAAAACTCTTGCCTATTGTCATGTAACCCATCCCAGCCAGGTACCTGTACCTCGTACAGGTCTATAGTTTTGTCCTTGGTGTTCTTTGACAACTCTATGGGCTTGGGCATAGTGGAGAGGTTGGAGTGTGATTAACTGAGTGCGTGAACAGGTATCTTTTTTTACAGGTAACGAGTTCAAGCAGATGCATTTAATACAGATAATGAGTGCAGAATAAGGGAGGCTTCTTAAAAAAAAACTAACAGGTCTGTTAGAGTCAGCATTTGTGCTGGGTGGTAGGTGATCAGATTTTTTGAAGATTCTGTCTCTCACAGTTAAAATGTACCTATGATAAAAATTATCCACTGATGTTGATAGTGATGTTAAATAAACAAATCTAATCATATTATCTTCAATAAACATTGAAAAGAATCCCCGGGTTGATCCTGACCCTGGGCTCCATAGTGTAGAATTAACAACTGATATGTTAAATTAGTTGAAATTCCTTCCGAATTTAACTGTCTATGAACTGTGACTGTGGTGGCCTATTGGTTAAGGTATTGGAGTATGGATGAGAAAATCCAGGGTTCAAATCTCACCTATGCCAAGCTGCCACTACTTGCTCCTTGAGCAAGGGCATTAAGCTTGGACTGTATTGCATTAGTTGTAAGTTGCTTTGGAAAAAGGCATCTACGAAATCACATAAATGTAAACTCCATGTACACTTTAGCCATGAGAGCTAGAGCTAGAGCAGTATTGTTTTTAACTATTCATCAGTGGGGGGTTTTGCTGCTGTACATTATTTGTTGTTGCAGGGGTTCTGATGTATGGCACTGGCTTAGATTAGGCTCCTCTATGGTTCTTGAACCTGTTATGGTGACGTTTTCTCCAGAAGGTTGTTGCAGGTAGCAACAGCCTATTTCATGTCTGTAATTAAAGACTGCTCCATGGGGATCCCTTTGCACCCAGGAGTAAGGGAGAAGGAAGACCAAGAAAGAAAGAGAGGTGGAAAAGAGAGGCAATTAAAACAGAACTAAGAAATGCCCTGCTTACTGGCATTTAATGCTCTGTTCGCCATCACTTTACCAATAAAACAGCATTTTGTCTTCCAATATAATGTTTTCTGAGGTTGTAGAATACAGATGAGAGGATTTGAAACGATTGCTCTTTATAAAATCTTTTCAAATTTGAGAGGTTCCTAGGTTTTCATTATGCATTATCTTCTTTAGCTCACCTCAGGCTCACCTTAGGGGTTTTAAGGGGACTGGGGTGACCATGGCAGAAACTTGATTTTTTTTGTGTTCAGTAAACCTGTTGATCTGGTCATCTGCTTTGGATCACTATCTTGCTTGAAGATCCAGTGATGACATATTACTTTACTTTAACAAGCCTCTTTTTACACATTCTTGACCTATAAATTTTATTTCTAGTTCACAAGATTTGAGTCGTTAATTTTATATTTTCGTTTTGCTTTCTTTCAAATATTCATTTTCTTTTTAAATCTATATGCATATATTTTGTTATCTAAATCTATATATTGTCGAATCCCTAAGGCTACACTTATATACCCTGCCACCCAGCATTCTGAGATACCAATTTCTCCTATGAAAACAAGCTGACCGTTACTGGTCAGAGGAGGTGGTACAGTGCTGACTTGAACTGTGTGGTTAGGTTTCTTCTATTGAAGAAGCCAACACATCAGCATGCACACCTGCTGCCCCTAGTGGTGGATGCCATTTACCCCCATATAACACAGTAATTAAACTTTAAGGACTTTTTTCTAAAGAGACCAACAGTGGCAGCTTGTATACATGTGGTAGAAAATGTTATGTTATTTCCCTGCAGGTCCAGGAATCTCTTGAGGAGGCCCCACGCGACACTGGCAGAGCAGATAATTGTGAGTTAAGACCAGAAAGATGTGGAGAGCAAGAATCGGACATTCAGTGCATGCACTGTGAATTGTGCAATGGCAAGGATGAAACTGCTAAGCATCTTGAAGGAGGACAATATATAGAAAAAGCAACCAAGGAGACAGAGTGCAAATTACAGCAAGGAGCATGGAACTGTGGAGAACAGGATATATGTGACCACACACCTAACACCGATGATCCGGATGTGCAACTTGTAAACACACATGGTGCAAAATCAGAGAGCATAAATATACAACATGTGAATACACATAATGCAGACACAGTGAAACTCCATGCAGAACGTACCACGTATAACATAGAGGAACTAAAAACAAAACATCTGAATATAAATGACATTGATATACAAAAGAAAGAATCTTCAGGTAACACAGAAACACATAGTAAACGTAGCACAGATTTACAAAACACAGCAAATAATGCAACTGAAACATGCCAATCTGCCTCAAATTTAGCAAGGTCACCCAGTGAAAGGAAGACAGACACACACCAATACACACACACGACTGAGGAAGAAAGAAATTACAATGATGATAAGCACTGTGACAGACAAAGAGGACAAACAAAGGACAATGGACATGCATACAGTCATCACAAAGTCAGTATCTTTTTACAGAAGACAGATGTGTGTAGTGTAAAAGAATTTCACCAACACAGTAAGCAAACTAGTAACAGTCCTCTCTGTGATACCTTACAAAACACAGAAGACAATTATAGAAGGGACACAAAAAACTGCTTTCAAAACTCAGAACGTCATAAAGACAGCAAAAACGCACAAAGCACAAATCTAGTGCACAACAATATAGATGCTCACAGTATAGAAACTTTTAGCATACCACTAACAAACTCAAGTAAGACAGAAAACATAACACATAGCAAGCAAAAACATTCCTTTAAGTCAGAAACACACGATTCAGGATGTGACAAATTACTGCTGTCTCAGGGCGATAAATGCTACAAAAACACAATCACAAGAATTTCCATGCAGGAACAAGTTAATGACCAATCAAATGAAATCGGTACATCACACAATCAGTGTATAGCAGAAAGAAGTGACGCTTGTACTATATACACACCTGGCTCAGATAATCACGCAAAAGAGAGGCTCGTCAGGAATTGCAGCACACACTCTACAGGAACACACACTTGTGCAAATATAAATGCGCTAAACACTGATGTGCACCACAAAGACAGTTTCTCTGTTTTTACAGAAGAACCTTGCCAAGATAACAAGGTGAGAAATATAGACTCATACAAAACTGACGAACACCATGAAATTTCCGTCAATGGGCGTGATGCACAAGTACATCTTAATGCCTGTGATCGAGACACAAAGCCCTGTGACAAATTATTTGTATCAAGTATCCGTTTGAGGGGTATACCAACACCAGTGCGGTCCACAAAGCAGGCTGGACTTTCTCCTTCGTTAAAAGATGGCCTAGTGGCTGCTCATTCTGCACTGAGAGAGGATACAGTTGCAGAGACAGACTTGTCTGCCTCAAACAATGAAACAGACTCTGTTGAAATTTCAGAAAAGCACTCCAGAGACGCTGAGGGTGTTAATGGAGTTTACCAGCTAAACTCTCAAGTTCCAGAACTAGAACAAAATGTGACTGAGAAAAATGAGTCTATTGCTTCTCTTACAAACAGGTTCTTGACCCAAGAACTGAGAAGAAGCAAATGTGAAGAGAAGGTTTGTAATGACTCCTCATCACAGCATGGTTCTGTGGAAAGACTTACAGAAGGCATTCCCATCCTCCAGATAAACAATGAGCACAAGAATATAAACTCACAGAGTCGTGAGTTCCTGATATCCTCCGCAAATTTGTCAGACAGATCATCTAACTCCCTTACTAGAGTGAACAAGGCAGAAAATCAAAGCCAAGACTTGCCAAGGTCTGAGGGAAATGAGCAGAATGTGTACTTAAAACTCGAAAACAGCACTGACACCGAGAAAAGCGATCCATCAAAGACATTTGAAACACAGGATGCACTGTTTACTGAGAGTCAGACAACATGCACATATGAGCAATGCGTCTGCATCTTACAGAATCACACATGTGGGACCGATTTAGAAGATAAATCTCACTCCTCACGTGGGGACACTACTGACAAGATTGTTAAAGATTCCCAAGTGCTAGAAAAAGAAAATTTCAGATCATTTCAGCTTGTGCCTTGTCAAGAACTCCCTTCATCACTTAAGTTGGAATCTGAACTGAAAAACTTTTCAGAGGACAAAGAATCTTTAAGCACTGAGAACTGTTTCTCCTCATTTGGGGATCAGAGGACTGAGCCGTTTTCAGACAGCGCAGAGTGTGAGAGTTATATGAATTCTGACCAACATCAGAACGTGTCTGAGCAGTGTTTAGCCAATTCAGAGGACCTAAAGAAATCCTCAGGTATTGTGTGTCCTCTAGAATGGAACAGCAAGGATTCTGTTGTTTCTCGGTTGGAAAACGGCATGCAGAGCGATCACTGTGATTTCTGTCTTCCACAAGAAATTAACAAAAAGTTTCCACAGAAAGTGTGCCTTCTTAAAAATGCAAGTTTACACTCTGAAAGCAGACTAGATGGTAACGACATTATCTTACACAATGTACAAAAGAGTAATATCGATTAAGATTTTTCCACCAAAAAACATACTCAACAAGTTCCTGTACAATCAGGTCAGTTTACACATTCTGAAAGGTGCAGATATGAGAATCACACACATGAACACACTTACCTCTGCACCCACTGCATACAAGCGACCGATTTAAGCTCTTCCAGCTCCCAATTCTGTCAACCATATCCTGATAACCTTGAATCAGCTGCTGACATTGATAGAACTAATCTTAAAGAACTAAATGAAAATATCAGAAGCTGTATGGAAAATGAAGACAGGTTGCCAATATTGACTGGAATTAAGACATTACACTGGACTCAGTCTGAAACAGACCATGTACTGACTTACTCCCAAAGTCTGGAACCTATTCCAGAGATTGAGCATTTCCCAGATACCCTTCCTATTCCAGATGATGAAGTCTCTATGGATGACATGGAAACAGAAGATGATCTGTTCACAAGTGGAGAAATGAAGCCTGCTTAGTCAGCCCAAGGTATTATATGGGGTAAGCACAGTATATTAGCTTTCACAGGTAAATAAAATAACTTAATAATATTTTTTCACACCAGGAATGTCTGTGGGACAGCCATATATTGACACTACTGACCAATTTGGTGAAGCAACCCCTCAGGCTGAGACTTACCCTGTAAAGTGTCAATCCACTGGATCCTTGGAACTTGACACAAGCAGCGTCAACAGTGAGGATCAGGAAGATCACTCTGCTCCTAGAGTCAGACAACACAAACTGAAAAAAGGTAAAACCAGGATGTCTAAATTCTCAGTTTTTGCCAAAATGCCTTCCTTCAGACGAGGAAAGAGTGTTGCAATAGATGGAAGGACAGGTAAAGGTGAGACTTCACCCTTGGACTCACCAGACCGAGGGGACCCACACTTGAGCGAGGATGTAGGACGAGAGCCAGAGATTCTGGCAGACAACTCAGACGATGATGTCTTCTACAAAAGTGAAATCGATGGTAATCAATCAGTTCACCAGGAAGGCAGGGGGGAGGACGAGGAAGTGGATGACTTTGGCTGTATTCAGAACACAAGGAACTTGGAGGTGAATAAGGTCACAGAGACTTCCAACTCTAAACAAAGCACAGGTAGTGAATATTCGAGCTGCAAGAGGAGCAAAAGCACAGAAGGCCTGAACTTTCGCTTGCGTTTTGCCCAGGCCCACAAGTCTCTGTCAAGCTTATTTGAGTCTCGTTTATTGGAAAAATACAGTGAGTATTCAGAAGTGCAAGCAACACGGACCAAACCTTCATGGAGGAAGCAAAAACGTGTAAAAGATGCAGAGCATCTGAGGCGTACAATGTCTGTACCAGACACAGAGGACAATGTACCCAAGGCTTCACAGTGCCACACTGACCCAGTTCACAAGCACTGTGTCCTGCAGGTTGGAGTTGGTGCTTCCCCACAGGGCAGCAAGTCGTATGTGCGCAGTAGAAAGTGCCTGTCAATCAACCTCCCTGATTCTGGATGTCATTCCTCTGATGATTCCTTTGAAGGTCCACCTACTGGTGACTCTGGACCTGTTTCAGCTTTTTCCATGACAGACATTCAGCTGTCTCCACTCAGCTGTAAAACACAGTCAGCCTCTAATGAGAACCCAAAGTCACCTATGAGGCCGATGAGTCCTAAACCAAGCAGTTCAAGGTCCACAGACCAAAGGCGAGGATTCCGGTACACATCGTCACGGGCAAACACACTTTCTCTGATTCTTCTTGGACAGAGTGCTAGTATTACAGAACCTCCTGAGAGACCTAGGACACTCAAACCGAAGGTGGGGCACCAGGGTTCTCTTAGTCAGCTGGGTACCACTTCTCCCCTGGAGAATGAATGTCTAGACAACCAGTCTCATGTTACCCTAATACCGTCTCTGACTGCCAGTGGATTTGAGGTGAGCAGAGTCTTATTCAGTTCAGTTAACATTAGTGCTTGTCAGTTACACTCGGGTTGTTGTCTGTTGACTGTTGTCTCGTATATTCACTGTCATTTTTGAAGAGTTGGTTCAGCATGTTCCCTGCACAAAATACAGTAGATAATATTGCACATTTGGTGTATTACATTTATTCGAAATAACCCATTAGCCATGAACTTGCCTAAAACAACACAGCATATTTGACTCTTGTTGATGGTCTGTCTGTCATCAACTGTGAATTGAGATAGTTTTATTGTGCACATATTTTAGGACCAAAATTGAATAAGGAACCTTTCTTAATTGTTATGAATTATTAGAATTTTCTTTGGCATTGTTAATGGTTTTCTAACCATGGAGCAAATGGTAATTATATGCGTACAAATATATATCTACACCTTATATACAATATTGGCATTTACCACTTCACCAATATATAGTTTGCTTTGAACAAGCATCCATAGTCTTAATGGACAGTTTTTATTTAGTTGTTAAGGATTTGGGCTAGTAGTCAAAAGTTTTTCTCAAATCCTGCCAATGTTTGTCCTTAAAGCAAGGCTCTTCCCTGCTAAAATAAAAAGGGTAGGTCATCGTGTGTTGCATTTTGGAGACTGGTATGCTGATAAACCAGCTTTACCAGATAGACAATGCAAGTTCCCGAATTTAACCAGCAACAGATCAGTACAAATAGCATAAACCAGTATGGACATAGTCAGAGCATAATGGTGCCCTACTGGTTTTGCAGGTTGACCAGCAGTTCAGTATTCAAAACACACCCCATGTTGTTGTTAGCATGGGCATCACTACCTAGAATCCCAACCTCGGATTCTGCCTGTGTGGAGACTGCATGTCCTCCATGTGTCTGCATAGGTTTACTCTGGATACTCTTGTTTTCTCCAACATTTCAAAGGCATGGATTAGGTTAAGATTAAAAGTGTTTGCTTATTCTCAGTGAATGAGTTCAGCATCTGAGTATTATTGTGCTTTTGAATGGTAAAATTGTAATGTTGTGTACGGAACAAGTTGAATACCAGTTATTTGTATTCCTTGTATCAGATATTTTTAAGGTTAGTCACCTACACAGCTGATTTAACTATGTTATCAGTGATCAGTTAACAAACTTAAACTTTGCGAACAGTGTCACCTAGTGTTGCCTTGATGAATCATCCTGTGTATTTCTAAGTTACAACGTGTAATTTGTGTTCTGATTACTCTGAATGTGCTTAAAGCACTTTTAACCAGTTCTTAATAAGGTTATTTAACCCAAGCCAGACACAATATATGTATTATATATGTATATTTTGTAAATACTAGTCAAAACATTAGTCAAACATTTTTCCATTCAGTTCCATTATTTTCCAATCAATTGTCTTTTTGTTATTTTGAAATAATAGTCTAGTGTTCCACTGGGAATCTCTCCTGGAAGTCCTCATCTGTCCGGTAACTCTGCAGTAAAAACAATGGCAGATGTTTCTCCTGCCAGATCATGCCATGCCAGACATAAACCTGGATTTAAGTTTTTCACCACTAATAAAGCACCCCGTATTGGAACACAAAGATGCTGTTTTTGGGATGATCTATGGATTGAGGAGGAGAGAAAGCAGCAGAGGAGGCTGGCAAGAAACGCACCATGGCTTGCCACCAAAATCTGTCCGCTCGACGACCAAGAAAAAGTAAGAGAAACCAAGATTTATTTTGTATCAGTCCCAGCCTTAAAAAAAGATGTGTTGTACTTTAACTACAGTAGAGTACTGACATTTACATGGACTACAGAGATAAAAGAGCTGTTAACTCTTTTGTCCAGGTGAGGACCTGCTTGTCTCTGTCTGCCTTAAAGGTGTTGACTGGAGTGCCACTTCAAACCCTGAAACTATGTCACAGCAACACCATTGGCCTGGATTGCCTCAGCTGGAGACGTTGCATGTCCTCCCCTGGTGAGTACTGAGACTCACTGTGCAGTTTGCTGCTGACTGCTGAAATGTCAGATTTGAGCAATTGCCTTGTTTATTTGAATCTTATGACTGAATCTTATAAAGTTGTTTGTTGGCATCTAAATGCAAGTAGTGATTTAAAAAATAGTATAGAGCCCAGGCTATTGTTCTTCGTTTGTGATTGTCCAATCAACAAATGTTTAGGCAGTCATCAGTGTTCTTACTTTGATTACAACTGTTTCAACTTGTATGGCTGAATGACTGTATTGGATGCTTCCTAACTACACTGCATAAAAAAATTTGGGGATCTTTAAAAAACGAATACGAAGTGATAAAAAATAAGTATTTGGTCTTTTTATTAAACAAAAACATCAGAAATGCAAACAACAAGTCAAAGATTTGTCCAATAATGCAAAATAGATAAAAACACATCTGTTATGTAATTGGCGAAAATGCATATAAAAGACTTAAAGTGCTGGAGAATTGTCCCAGCCCTTGCTATGCCTCTGCAACACGAATTGCCCGAATGCAAAGTTTCAAGAACCATATATCTTGAAGCACAGACAGCAGTGGCAGCAGTACTTGGAACACCCCAAATTGTGATTATCAGACTGGGGAATTGCTTTCAAGAGACTGGAACAGTATGAAGATGACTAGGGCAGGGTTGACCAACTGCCATAACAGCAAGAAACGATTGCTGCTTGACCTTATTGGCAAGAAGGAGCAGGCTCAGCAATGCAAAGTTGCGGAGATAATTTCTTGCTACACTGGATGATGGATATGGACATAGACCATATGAAATCAGCTGCATTGGGTTGGACTGCATGCCTGGTGACCAATGGTATGCATTCCGTTATCTGCTGAACACCATAGAACCCATAGAAGGTGGGTTGATGAGCATCGTTATTGGAAAAGTGGCCAACTGTCCTCTTCTCTGATGAGTCACGGTTCAGTTTGCAGCATGGCAATTCTCGTGTCCTGATCTGGCATGAACAAGGAACATGGAAGAATCCAAGAAAGGGACTCCTTCAGTGGTGGTGGAATCATATAGTGGGATATAATGGAATCATAATTGGCCAGCATCAGAATTGGTGGTCGTACCAAGCTACACTTTGGATTGCTAACTTCTGTCAGACACCAAGATGAGGTCCTGCGCCCTATAGTGGTACCCTGTACTGGAGCAAATGGTAAAAACCTTCTATTCATGGATTATAATGCAAGACCTCAACAAGGCATCGCAGAGCTGGAAGATGTCCTTGAGCAAGAGTAGCAGAGTGTCCCACAAGAACTGCTGGGCAATATGATTCTGTACATGCCTCATCACTGTCAGTTCGTTTTGGCAATTTTTTTTGGCAGTATTGGGTGATCATACACCCCACTGTACAGTCTGCAAATTTGACGTGCTTCTGTTCACCCCAATGAATATGTCACTTGATACTCAGGATCAGGATAACTGAGTTTGCATCTCATTTGCATAATCGAGCAACTTTCTTTGAATTTCATTTGCTTTTCTGTTATCTTGTTTAATGAAATCAAATCAAATGCTTATTTTTAATCACTTCACATTTAAATATCCAACAATTTTTTGTGAACAGTGTAGAATGTGTAAAATAAAGCTGCAGGATCTGCTGAAGTTACTCCTAAGTGTGCAGCATTGTCGAGCATTTTACAGTATAGTTCAGAGGCTGTTGTTGTAATGCAAAAATATTACCAGCAGGGGGCATTTGACATGAGTACTTGTGAGTTGTGGTTATTTGAAAAAGATCTCTGCAGTGATATTTTTAATGGATTTACATTGCTCAATGTGCAGTGAGTTTAGTCCAGGTTATTATATAAGTACAATGTACAGTAAGCATTTTTACATCATGTATATTTCTACTCTCCTTTGGGAATTTTCCCCTTTATGCCAAGGCACATTGACTTTACAAGATTTGGTTTCTTTTAAACGGTTAAAGCAGGAAAGGAGATTCATCCCTCCAGAGCATTACATATATTAATTAGTTCTGCAGTCAGATTCTCAGTGCAGGAAATGTGATAATGTAGTTCAGGCCCATACAGCATGGGGCATTCCTGACTTCCTCAGCAGATGAGATACTTCAGTACGTTGGTGTAAGCAGTAACACAGGAGTCTGAACAATTTCTTTATTAAGCTGTTTCCATGTGCTTACAAACATTTTTAGGTTCATATTAAACTATGAACAATCAATTGATCAATTCAATAATGAATGATTAAAATGAAATTTAATTCACATTTATTTTCAAAATTGTATACAAAGTGTATACTGTCCACTCGTGGCTTTGTAGAGCTATTGTAATAAAAAAGCTATTTATTTAGGATTAAATATTAGCAAGCAGAAATCTTGATTAGTCATAATTAATTAATCAAATCAAATTAAAATTAGTTAAATTAATGTAATAAATACAAATATGTTTTAATTGTTTGTCAGCTCTAGAGTAAAGCTACATAACACCCCTCCCCCCACACACAGTCAGACACACACACACACACACACACACACACACACACACA
>JAYJMA010146848.1:0-14678 GCA_036873895.1 Parotocinclus cabessadecuia | reverse complement strand
ATCTAAAAATCAACACTGCAGAGTATTATCAAACATGTAAAATCAACACTGCAGTGTATTATCAAACATCTAAAAGCAACACTGCAGAGTATTATCAAACATGTAAAATCAACACTGCAGAGTATTATCAAACATCTAAAATAAATGTTAATAAAAGCAAATATTTGCAGGGTTGACAGAAGCTGATTGAATACACTGGCAGGCCAAAAACTTGGAACAGGACACGTTAGAATGAATTATACCTTAAGCAACTCCTTATCAGCAAAAGACATGATTCCTTCAAATATAATGACACTGGCACCATAAACCGTTTTCTAGAAGAAGGCACAAATTAGAACATAATAACATTATAACACAGTACGTTCATATGCCTGGCAAAGGTTTTTGTATTATGGCAGATAATCTAGGTTAACATGGCAAATTAAAATAGAAAACTGGTTGTTTTATTATGTAGTGGTTCCACTGAGGACAGGTCGCCTAGAGATCATAGAGCAATTGTGAATATGTAAGATACATAATGCACATCAGTGGTAAAAGTGAGCTCAGTTTAGTTTGTTAAATAAGAAGTTGTAGTCTGTATGAATTACAATGTCTAAATTAATTTAAGAAGGAAAGAGGTATGTGTATGTATGTGTCAGTTCTCTACAAAAGCAGGGCACTGCAAAAAATGTTTATAGTTTAATATGTTTAATTATGTATGTATATATAAATTATATATATATATATATATATTTTTTTTTTTTTTTTTTTTTTTTATTGTTTAATGTAAAAGTTTATTGTTTATAGGTTCGGTTTCCAGACAGGGATATAAGCTCTTGCTGTTCTGTAATCTGAAAAAATATTTATAATATAGAGCACAATTAACTAGTTTGAGCACAATAAATGAATACTTTAAACAAGATAGAAGTAAATATGTACACATACTCACCCATTCTTTCTGACGACCATGGGTAGTAAAGTCATACACAGGTATTTTCACACTTTTGCCCTGTTTGAGCTTCCGGATTATATGCACTAACAAGTTGAAGTCAAATGCAGCCGGATGGTCAAAATTATAGTCATTATTTGCAGCTAATAATTGCTCTTCCTTTGTGAGTACCTAAAAAGATCAGAACATAGTCTTTGCATGTGCACAACAATGAATAATGTTTCAGCCTGTACTTTATTAGTAGTTGTTTTTTTTTTTTTTACTAATTAGTTAGGGATTTTACTCAACTTAAGATTTGATCCATATTGATAGAGACCCAGAGTCAAACTTCAAAATTGAATTAATTTCAGAAGCAAAAGATAATGCACTACCTTTTCTTGTAAGTATAACACTGATTGATTTTATGAAATAACTGGTTACATCACAGTAAGAGTTAGGAGAAAGACAGAAAAAAATGGGACAGTTCATGGCTGGGATATAGTGTGAATGCACTGTCCTGTTTTTGAACACTGTTCATGATCAGTCAACAACTGTGATTCAGATGGCAGGAAGGGTGGTCTGAAGAGGCCACTGCTGCACTGAGCTACTCAACGAGAGGTTAAATATAGTTTAAACCTGTTTACCAACCAGTAATAACTGATGCTGCAAACTAAAGTAGGTTCAGTTCAGTGTCAGAGTTGCAGCCAAACACTACAAACCGCAAATGAAAGTGTTCAACTGGTGTAGTGCATTGGTTATACGTAGAGGATGAGACACTTCGGATAAAGAAAGCTTTATTCCATGTACAGTGCCTTGTAACCTCACTTGAACATTTTCCACATTTTCTATCATTACAACGTGGAATTAAAACGCACAAAACTGGATTGTTTACCTTTTGACTGACACATTTCTTAACAACCTAAATGTGATCAATTGTGTTTGTTATACTGCCACAAAGGGTTGAAAAAAAGGGTACACATTCATTGCAGAGGTATCCCTGACTGAATAAACATGAACCAGGTCCATCAACATGTCTCAGTCAGCTTTGCAAAATCTAGATTCTGAAATGAACAGTTTCAAAACTTCATTCAGTTTCTCAATCTTACTGAAGTTTGGGCATTGACATGAGGTTCTTTAACCTCTCCTGTGCAGCTCTGCTAGTAGGTTTAGGGAGTGGGTCTTGCTGAAAGAAGAACCTTTGGCCTGGTCTTAGGTCTACTGCAGACAGATATATATATACACTTTTCTCTAAGGTTCTATTCACCTTAGAACAAGCCCCCAAAACCAGCAACATAACTACCAATATTTGTAAATGACTTTAAAGAACATAATCCCAAAGCTTCTTAGAATTATGAAGAGAATGTTTTAAAGTCAGTTTTAAAGTCAGATGCAGAAACTAAACATTTACACAATATCAAGATACATTCAAATGTAATTGTTTTCAAGGGTGCTTGCACCCGATGAAAGTTGTGGTAGTAGCATTAACAAATACTTTCACCTCTGCTGAGGTTGTGTTCCCTAGATAAAAGTCCTTCGTTTGTACCATACACAATGCTTTGCAAACAAGACGAAAAGGTACATTTTTGTTGAGAGAACCATTTTTTCCAGAAGCGTGGAGCTGGAAAAAGTCCAAACATGATTTTAAACAGCTTTTTTAAAAGACAGACTTGGTTCTTGCCACACTTAGCCCACCTTTGTGGGGAAAGAAGTTTGGCATATAATTGGCCTGTGCACATCTCAGCTGCAAACCTTTAAAGCTAACTTTGTCTTCTTGGTTGTTTCTCTGATCATTACCCCTCTTAATTGGTCAGAAGCTGCTTAAAGCTCATGCCCAAGTCCCAGTTGTGCCATATTTTTCCATTTCTTAACAATAGATTCAATGGTGCTCCATTGAACATTCAAAATTTGTATAGCTTCCTGGTCTGGGGATATGCTCTCAAATACACTATCACCATCCAAGACAATTTTTATTTATTTACATTTGTGTATTTACATCAAGAACATATGACACTGTTAATGTGCACAGGTGTAACCTATTCAAATAATTACTTCTGATTATTCTAGTCTAATAAATAACTTATATTCTAATAAATAACTTCTGATAGCAATTGGTTGCACCAGAACTACTGTTTTCAAATCAGAAGTGGAGAATACTTATGCATTCACAATATTCATGTTTTTCATGTGTGAATAAAATTCCATCTACATTGATTTTCCTCACACTATTATTATGGACTAATATTTAGACATACAAAATGTTTTGTACAAAATATGGAAATGATCAAGGAGGTAAATACTTATGCAAGGCACTGTACATATACACATACCTTATACGTTTGATATTTAAGTATTATTTATGCAACCAATATAATCAGTTAATGCCAAAAGTAGGTTTTGCACAGAAAAGTAGGACCCTGATATCCAAATATAATAATTTAGAAAGGTATGCATTCTACCATAACCAAATTATCCCACCTTATTAATATTTGCAATTAATAACAGAGCTGTACAGTAAGATGCACAGTACTACTGAGACTGATCTCTCATTAAAATATAACTGACATATTACCAGAAAGTTTTAATTTCTAATACAAATTGTGTAATTGGTATGCAGGATAAAATAACGATTGGGACATGGCATCACAGGACACAGAAACCTGAAATGCTATGTGGCCTTTATTGTGAATAAAAATTCCTATGGATTTTAAAAATATAGATTAAATAGGTGTGTTATGAGAAATGGTTTACGAGTATAGCCTTGTGTTGCTTTCATTTAATCTACCAATTTTAATCAATTTTATGTTTACTTCATATCTTGTTTGATAAAGTCCAGCTATTAAATAAAAAGAAACTATATTTTTTATTAAGCTCTATTCTGTCCAAAAAGCCATAACTGCGTGCAACCACTTACTTTGTAAAAGGAGTCCATTGACAGGAGCACAACCCAAGGAACATCTAAAGCTTCAATTATCTTGCGGGCTACCGTAGTTTTACCAGAAGCACTTCCCCCACAGAGTCCTGTGCACAAAAATCATGTAATATCAACAGTGCATGCTTCATTGAAATTACCACACACACAATGCACAAATCTACACAATGCCTTTCATGTTTGGTCTAAAATAAACCTTTAAGATAAACATTTTATTCTTCAAACATAAAAAAACATTACTTTGCAAAATAAGAAAACAAAATGATTAGAATACAAAGAAAGTCAGTTTGATGGGTGTATCTATTCACCAATGACAAAGGCATCTTTTGACTGGGTTCCATGCTCATTGTACCAAGGGGGGCGGCCGGCTGTATAGATGGTTCTCTTGCTTGTGCGCAGCAATGGTGGTTCTGATTTGCATTGGCTGGTCGTTCTTTTGCGTGGAGATAGACCTGTATTCACAGAGGGAAGGAGTCTGTCCAGGGAGCCTTCACCTCTGTCACTGTAAAGACAAGAAATTCATCAGTTCAAAAATAGCACATTCCCCAGCTGTTGCTTTCCCTTTGTGTGCAGTCTCATCTAAATGCTTGGGCATCCATGATCAAATCACACGCTTTGCTGATATTTTACAAAGTTTAAAGTCAGGTTAAAACAACTCATTGAGAAACTTGATTCCAAAAAATGTTCTTTGCACTGAAGAGATTAAGTGGTGAACAGAATAGGTGAGCCAGAGCAGTTTGAGATCATTTTAAACTGAAAAATACATTAAAATTTAAAGCGAGTCTATTGTAAAAAAAATGAAAGCATTTAGCCCGCACATCGAGTCTACAGAGTGACACATAGCAGTGATAAATAAAATACACCAGAAAGTAAAATATTAGGTTGGTGTAAGAGAGACTGAAGTCTACATGCACCAATTCAATACAGCAAGTACAGTATGCTCAGTTTAGTTTCCAGCAGAACAACACTTCAATCTAGTAATAAATGTACAGTAGCCTATCTTATAAACCTGTTATAGTATCTAGTAATTAAGATTAATAATTATTATTTAATCTGTGTTTCAGAAAATAACAGTATCATATGGACAGCTCTGTGTGGAGAGCTGCACAATTACAAAACAATGTTTATTTATTAATCCCAGCACTGTCAGCTGCCCTTGAGCAAAGCATTCAACCCAGAATTGCTTAGATTGTACTAAAATGTAGATAATTATTTCAGGATAAGAGCCTATGCTAGACGACTAAATAAACCAGAACTTATCCCAGCTCACTCTTCCATGGCAACTGTAAGCATGAACCCTGGGGCATTTTCCCTCAGCAAAACATGCAAACATTGATAACACCTGATCACCTGAGCGGAACACAACTGTAATTTTAGTTACATGAATTTTCACCAGATGCTCGATTTGGAAAGAATTAATCGGAATTATTAGAACTAGAATTAATGGGGTGTTTTTAAGGGAGTTAATCTGGATAAGAAACATAATTTAAAAGAAAACAAAGTACATTTCTTATCTTTCTGATTCACAAGTGAGCACTGTGCTAGCTCTTCTGAAGTGTATTTAGAGGAGGAAAAGAGATCCACCACACCATATATTATTTAAATAATTAAACACGAACACCTGTTCGGAAGCTTTGGAAGCTGTACATCCAACGTTTTAATTGAAACGCATTAAATAAATTATATTTTAATTTAATTCAAATCAGAACCCAACAGAAATTCCAACAATAATATTTAGTTTTTCCACTTTCAATACAGTATTCATTATATTATATTCAATACTTTAAGTTATGTTAATGATATCGTCAAACTAGTGTAATGTATGTTTTAAGCATGTTTAAAGTCTGCTACGCTATAATTTATATAGTGTACATTGAACTCCTCAGTTTACAACAAATTCTACTTGTCAGAATGTAGCCCAATCATAATTCTGCGACTACGTGCAATTACATTCTCATCAAATTATATGTTTTTTTATATTTTTATTTTCTATATATATATTATTACACAGATTTTACGTGTATATTATTCATTGAAAGTGGGAAGTGTGCAAGCAAATCCTGAAGATTTTGAAACAATGCATCTAATCAAATGCCTTTGATATCAGTAATGACAACTGAATGAAACGCTGCCACTTGTTTCTTGAATACCTTTATCTTTCACCACCCTCTGTATATTAAGAACCCAAAAGAATTGCTATGGATGCACCAGTTAAGGAAATTTATAACCAAGATTTCTAAAGACACACTGTGAAATTCATCACCTAAAACTAATAGCAGTGTCCTGATTGCAGATTCTGTCACAAATAACACCAAAAGGTTTTCAAAAATTTTAATAAACAAAAAACACTACCTCAGCTATTCACACTTGCACTTGGTAAATGGCCACAGAAGCATATACACTCACCTCAAAAAGTCTTGGAACAGTGAGGTCAATGCTTCTTTTTTGCTGTAGACATTTGTTTTGTTTTGTTTTTACATTAAAAGATGAATGTGAGACAAAAGATCAACAATTCAGCTTTTGGATTACTCCTTTGTGAGTAAAGTAGTGAAACAGTTTAACTTAAAATAGATTAAACTGAGTAAGACTTATTAGTTGCAAATCCTTTGCTTGCATGATCTGTATTATGTCTGTAACCCATTGAGATTATTAAACTGTTGTATTCTTCTTTTGTGATATTTTTGTGTTGTGGCGTTACTCCTTTCAGTCTCCTCTTTAGCAGGTGAAATGCATTCTCCATAGGGTTTATGTCGAAAGATTGACTAGGCCAGTCCAAATCCTTCCACCTCTTGTCCCTTATGAACTTATTTTTCGTTTTGATAGTATGTTTAAGGTCATTATCTTGCTGCAAATTTAAGGATCTAATTAAGGTAGCATCTTTCTTGAATTTGACAGAAAAAAAATGTTTCAGTAGAGTTCATTGCTGCAATCCTGTGGGACATCATGAATGAAGATTAATGAGCATGTCCCAGAAGAAGCCATGCAAGCCCACACGATGACATGACCTCCATTGAGTTTTGCAGATGGGCTTGTATGTTTGGGATCATGCACAGATTCTTTTTTTCCAAAACTTCAGACTTTCCATCACACTGATAAAGGCAAATATTTGCTTGTCTCTGTAAAACTGCAAATTCCACTCTAGACTTTCTATTATTCTTCCTATTTAGTTGTTTGTATCTTCAAGTGAAGCCATTTTTGTTCATGAAATCTCTACAAACAGTAGACTCCTGCCCTCTGGATGTTGTTGCTGATGTCACTAACAGTTGCTTTAGAGTTTTTCTTTAAAACCGCACAATGTTTCTGTTATCAACTGCTGTGGTTTTCCTTGGTCAACCTGTTTGAAATCTGTTATTTAGTATATCTTCTCGAGGACAATACAAATGGTTGTACTGGCTATGGATATTTGTGCAATGGCTTCGATTGATTTTCCATCTTGTTTCAGCTTCACAATTGCTTATTTTTCACACATGAACAGCTCTCTGGTTTTTATGTTGGTTACTCCTCTAACTATAAATGCACAGTCTGCACAAGCAAAACCCAAATCTGAAACGGAGCATAGACATTCAGCACTGTTTATTTTTTAAATAACCAATGTATCAGGACCCATTTGGGCAACAAAACACACCTGACAGTCACATTTTCCAGTACTTTTGTTCACAAGAAAATGGTTGGGTTCAGCAAAAAGGTGCCATCTTCTGAACTATGTAACAGATTCAGATGTAAATATCTTGAAATAAAAGTGAAAATGTTGAGCTTTTGTCCATCCATTTTAAATTATTTATATTTTAAAGGGAGCAATGTGAAACATTAAACGCAAATCATTTACCAGTTCATTTGCTTTTCTGTATGACCCGTTACCTGAAGTAATTCTTTGACAAAAACGTGTATGTATTTGTGTATGTCCTGACCATTACAAAACAGATTAAAGGGGACAAAAAGTATGTACGCAGTATATAAGCAGAGAGACTGGAGGCTGCAATAGCAGAACTAAAACATGCAGTGAGCACTAACACTTAAAGAATAATATAAACCAAACAATATAGAATGCTATTGCACAGTACACACACACACACACACACACACACACCAAAATGTTGTCCAACAAAACAGGCACAGCTAGAACTGTAGTAATCTTTTTTAACCCAAAGTAAATATAGACAAAATATTGGACAGTAATTGTGATATAACTGTGCTCTACTGGCTTACTCTGACCCACAGATTGACAGGGCATATGTAATAAATTATATACAAGACAATGCATTTAAAGGCACAAGAAGAATTGGAGAGCATTCAAAGCAATGAGGGATGACAAGAATCAACCAAGTTTCACAGACTTACCTGCTTCCTACCCTTAGTGCCCAGCAGCCTGAAATCCTGGCTCCAGAGAAGACTGGCAGTGTGTTCATGCTGAACCCGCAGTAGAAAAAAAAACTACTGTAGCGACTTATATGTCACCTATCTGCTTTAGAAAACTTGCGTACATACACAATCACATGCAAACGGTGTGCAACACTAACAGCACTCATGCCCTTTGGGAAGACCGTGTGGTGCCAATTAGGAGAGTGGAGAAACTGAGGGAGGAGATAAACAAGACATGCTGAGGGAAAATGACACCATTCTTTTTATATCTGTTTTGATTTCTTCATTTACATATCTTTAGTAATGAAACTGCATCAGAGTATTTAGTCTGTCCATTTCTGTCTCTCTCCCCTATTGCCAAGAAACATAAGAGGATAAGCTCTGCCCACAGATTCAGTTGGCTAGGTATTAATAGTATTAATAGCTTTAAGTTAGAGGCCTCCTTCTGTCAGGCACATACAGCAACTCTTCCAAACAGGCAGCTGGTGGTGGCATTTGAAGTTGCAATGGAGCAGTGAAGGACAGGCTCCTATTACTGCACACTGCTACCATCCTGTCATATGACAGGTATAGAGAAAGCAGGTGAGAGAGAGAGAGCGACACAGACACACACAAAACACACACAGACCCCACAGTTAACAAAAATGCTAAAGACCTGCTGCTCTGTCGAAGTATGGATCTGTATATTATCAATGGTAAGATAAGAGGGGACTCTTTAGGAAGATCCACATTTTGCTCACCTCTTGGGAACAGTACAGTAGATTATACAGTAACAGATTAGGGCTAGGCGGTACATCAATATATTGAATATATATCAGGATATAAACAAAGCGGGATATGGAGCGAGGCTATACTGTCGATATTTCATTGCTCAAGTCTAAATCTAGTACATTGAGCCTTAACCTGTTTTCTGTATGATTCTGTTCTCTTGCTCATGTCTGCTTCGCTCAGCTCACAGCCCCACCCCTACCCGTGTTTTCCCTCTCACACACAAACACACACAAAGGAGGCAAGTAAACGCATGTAGAGGAGTTCGTCTCGAAAAAGAACAACAGTGGTTCGGTTACATGGAAATGGTTCAGAGTTTACACTTACAACACCAGCACAAACTTCAGTACAAAAAATCTGTTAAACTCCAAGGTGCTGCTGCTAACCACTGTCTGTAGCATTCATGTACCAGTACTGTTCTGTAGCATTCATGTACCAGTAGTCTTACACCAGTTCAGACAGCACACGGCCCTGTAAACTGTACAACATCCATAAATCATACAGATTGGACCCAAAACAGTACAGAAGAGTTCCAGAAAGCAAATAGCAGCTACAACATACACACAAAGTAAAGAAGGAGCCAATCAGGCTACAAGAAATATTATAACATTATTTTTTAAGAACAGCAGAAGAAGCTAAACTATACCGAAACATTAAATCACAAACTCTGGGTAAAAAAAAAAAAAAAAAAAAAAGATGACAAGGTGACAACACCAACATATGACTTCTTTACACTCAAACATGTAATAAATGTACACTCAGAACCAAATAAGCACAACACGTACAAAAAAAAGTAATCGAGGAGTCAATTAACACACACCAAATTCTATCACAATTGGAACAAACTGAAGAAAAGAAAGAAGGCAGAAAACATTTCCAATCTGTATAAAAAAGTGTAGAACCTACAACAAATTAAAGACCATCAGAAGACTAGATTTCATAATCACTGTTCAGGAACTTCGAAATAAAATCAAGCAAATAACACCAAACAAAGCCTCAGGACTCGACGGGATTCCTAATGAAATGACTAAACATACCAACAATACTCAGAGGTTAAACTCCTATATGCTGTATGCAGATGACCTAGTCCTGCTGTCCCTACTATTCAGGGTCTACAGCAGAACCTGGACCTGCTCAACACTACTGTCAGACCTGGATCCTGACAGTTAACTTTAAGAAAACCAAAGTCCTAACATTCCAGAAAAGATCCAGCTTTCGGGTAACAAAACACACATTTACATTCTGACCACACCAAATGCTAAAATTTACATCTACCCAAGTCTAACAGTTAATTCCTCTGGAAACTTTAACCTGGCAGTGAACGAACAGAGAAAAACCTACTCCATAAAACATTAAAATCAGTGATTGAACTGATCGTTCTGTATGTCAGTGAAGTGTGAGAGCTGCTTACTCAGCAACAATTCAACCAATGGGACAAACATTGCTTGAGACTGATTGAGAGAGAGAGAGAGAGAGAGAGAGACTCTTCTTTATTGGAAGGTCAGACTTGCATAAAATAAATACAAACATAGGTAAATAGTTTTAGAAGTTAGTTAATAACCATACATAGTAATAAATAAGGGTAAAAGTCAAAAAGTCAGATAAAACCAGCTGTACCACAGTGATTTTAATTCTCTTAAAAAGTGCAGTTCATTCTCTCGTACACACCACACTGCTTTAAAAGTTTCCAAGTGGATTTATTTTCTGGTAAAACTTCAAATCAATCATGATCCTTGATTTGACCAGCTGTATGAACACTTCAGATTCAAGATTCAAAGCTTTATTGTAATATGGACAGTAGGAAACAACTTTCCCTGCCCAATGAAATTCTTACCTTGCGGTCCACCCTGGATGTCAGAAGTATTATACAGTAAAAAGTCAAATCTCATTTTAAAAAAGAAATTAAATTACGAAAGTGGTAAAATATAAAATAATACATATACATAGTGCAAAAAATGTGCGTGCTACATTTGGTTGTATTGCAGAATGGATCATTAAAGTACATTTGTGGTGCAGGTGCAATAATGTAATGAATAGAGTCATTAGCTCAGCTGTTTAAGAGTCTGACTGTCGTATGGAAGAAAGAGTTCTTTAATATGCTTGCCACACTTCTGTACCTCCGGCCTGACGGTAGAAGTGTGAATAGTGCATGTTGGGGGTGGGTGGGATCTTTGATGATGGATGCAGCTCTACTGTGGACTCTGCAGAGAGGGTTGTGCTATCCCAGTGATGTTGGCAGTCTTTACCTCTCTCTGCAGGCGTTCTGTGATCCTTCACAGTAGCACTGCCATACCATACAGTAATGCAGCTGGTCAGGATGGACTCAATGATGCAGCGGTAGAAGTTGCTGAGAATTGTGTGTGACATGCCAGATTTCCTCAGCCTCCTCAAAAAATATAGCCGCTGCTGAGCCCTCTTTAGCACCTGTGTGGTGTTCAGTGTCCTTGGTGGTGAGGTCCTTACTGATATGTACCCCTAGGTATTTAAAATTACTCACCCTCTCCACCTTTCTCCATCTCGGATAAGCAGTGACTGATGAGGTCTCCTCTCCTTCCTTGTGTCCACTATCATCTCCTTGGTCTTGTCTGTGTTGAGGGTGAGGTTGTTGTCCACGCACCATGTCACCAGACTGCTTACCTCCCTCCTGTAGGCTGCCTCGTCTCCACCAGTGATACGACCTATCATCAGCGAACTTCACAATGATGTTGTTGGGATGGGAGGCGACACAGTCATAGGTGAACAGAGTGTAGAGGATAAGACTGAGGACACAGCCCTGCCGGGGTACCAAAGTTGGGGGTAATGCTGGCTGAGGTCCTGTTTCCAATCCTGGCATACTGGGGCCTGCCAGTCAGGAAGTTCAAATGCCACTCACAGAGGGTGGAACGTAGTCCAAGAGATGACAGTTTGTGGGTGAGTTTGTGAGGGATGACAGTGTTGAAGGGGGAGCTGTAGTCAATAAAGAGAATCCTAACATAGAGGAGTTTTTTTTTCCAGGTGAGAGAGAGAGACACATAAAGGGCGGTGGCAATGGCATCTTAGGTGGACCTGTTGGTTCTGTAGGCATATTGCTGGGGGTCTGTAGTGTCCGGTATGCTGCTCTGAATGTGAGGCAGTACCACTCTCTAGAAGCACTTCATAATGACTGGAGTGAGTGCTACTGGCCTGTAATCATTCAGGCAGTGTGTGGGGGGGGGATTTCTTGGGGACAGAGACGATGGTGGTGGTCTTATAATGAGTGGGAATGGTGCATTGACTGAGGGAAAGGTTGAAGATTGAAGTAAGAACATCAGCCAGCTCAATAGCACATGCTTTGAGGGTCTGCCCTGGAATGTTGTCAGGTTGTGCAGCTTTGCGGAGGTTGATTCTCCTCAGGGTTTTGTGTACCTGGACTAATGTGACAACTGGTGGTGGAAATTGGGGTTGAGGGGGTGGGGGTCGAAATCTCAAAATGTGTGTAGAAGGTGTTGAGGTCGTCTGGGAGGCTGTGTGAGGAGCTGATGGCGTTGTTGGATCTTGACCTAAAATCTGTGATTTGGCCCAGACATTGCCACATATGCCTGGGGTCAGCATTGGAGTAGAATCCCTCGGTCTTCTCTCTATACTGTGTTTTGTCTGATCTTATGGCATTCTTCAGTCTGTACTGCACAGCTTTGAACTCAGCTTCCTCGCCGAATCTAAATGCAGTAAAGCATGCTCATAGCATTTGCAGTACCTCACCGTTTACCCAGGGCTTCTGGTTGAGGAACCTCCTGACTCGTATGGTGGACACAATGTTCACAGTGCAGGGTCTAATGTACCCAGTCACATACTTCAGTGGGGTTAAAATCAGAGCTGCGTGTCATCTTGTTTTTTCGAGAGAGGTAAGTGGCCATCTTTGCCTCCCCAAGGATAACATTCAATATCTGACATTTGGCTCCCTCTTTCTTAACATATTTAAAACCAAGGATAAATGTTTGGTTTGTAAAAATAACATTAAAAGCCATAAAAACTGCACCTAAAACATTGAAAAAGGGATGTAGCCTAAAACACTGCATAAAAGCATGAGAAACTGTTTCCCTTTGGGAGCAAAAGGGGCATTCCGGTGAAATTTCTGGATTTAAAATGGCAGTAAAAGAATGTACAGCTACAGCGCCATGTAAAATCCTCTTTTGCAAATCAGTAACCCTTTTTGTTAATGGTGGTTTGTACAGTTCCCTCCATTCAGGTTAAATATCATTAAAAGCAAACACGCCCCGCCATGGTGTATCAGTTCTGTCTGTCAGTCTTGTCTTATACACTGGCTTTATATAATAGTTTCCCAGAGGCTGTGTTAAAATTAATCGGTTGTGCTCTCTTGTTGTTTAAAAGGGGTCCTTAGCAGCCACTTAGATCTGGTGTTATGCTGACTTTTGGGAAAGGCTTGTCCTCTACAGGAGTGACTACCCCCGGTACCGTAGTCTCTTAACTGTTGCCGCACCGCCGCTGTGAGTGCTGATCTCCACCGACTCAGGAGTTGTACCGCTATCCGCCTTCGATCACAGTCCCAGATGCTCTGCCAGATCCTCCACGCGACTCAGCTCAGGTCCCGCGATGTCTAGCAGAGACCGGAGTGTGGTCACTTCTGATGAGACCAGCCTTCTGGTTAGTGTGGGAGTTGTTGCACTTGTTACGTCCATACGTGCTTCGTGGACTAGAGGCTCATCCAGAAGCCAGCGTAGAGTTGTGCTCTCCTCTTTTCGTTGTATGTTGAAAAGGCCCCAGATACTAAAAAGCCCACAATAAAAAAGGTAGTCCTGAAATGTCTTCGTGTTCATTAAAAACAGGGCTCTGTCAAGCCCCAGTCCTCCTGCTGTGTGTAAAATGTTAAAAGCTGTTGCTCTCCAGACCAGATCTTTGGGTCCAGTGAGGAGTCTCTGACTAAATTGCAGACGAAAAGCAGCAGTCCTACTGACTTGATGCACTAGTAATTGTCCTCCCTCATCCACTGGCAGGTGAAGGGTGGTCTGCGATATCCAGTGTAGCCGATCCAAAAAAAACGTTTACCAGGCAGTGCCTGGAGATCAGCCAGTAGTTTTGGTTGGGGAGGGGGGTCTACACGTGCTAATTTATGCCATAGGGAGGATGCTGCTAAGTTGTTGATTGCCAGCACTCTCCCACGGTAGGACAAATGAGGGTCTAACCATTTCTATTTGTCTAGACGTCCCCTCACCTTCTCCAGGACATTGTCCCAGTTTTTACTGGTATATTATTGTCTCCTAAGTGAAGTCCTAGATATTTCAAACCACCTCTTCTCCATGTTAGCCCAACCAGAAACCTTGGTTCTCCATTATTTTAGTCCCCAATTAAGACTGCTTCACTCTTGTTTCAGCTGATCTTAGCAGAGGATAAAGTATTATATTTATTTAAAATTTCTATTAAAAATTCAACATCACTGAATACTAACCAACACCAACAAGTACACCAACAGAACAGCCTTGTTTGATCCCTCTGTGAACTCCCTCAATGTCATGATATAAAACCATTGTTATGAAACCAGAGTTAAAACCAAAGTTTTCTAAATCTTTCCACAGGTAGTTGTGCTCCACCGAGTCAAATGCTTTTTCTTGGTCCAAAAAAATAAGCCCTGTCTTCAGCCCTAACATCCTGAAAATTTCCAGGACATCCCAAATAAGGACCTCCCGGGCACACAGTCTATCTGGTCAACGCCTACTACCTGCTCCATTACCTTACTTAGTC
>JAYJMA010146838.1:0-14679 GCA_036873895.1 Parotocinclus cabessadecuia | reverse complement strand
AGAGCTTTTATGTCATTTGATCATTAGCTGTCAAACAAAACAGTTTGTTGTATGTATAATTGCCACACTTTTTTAATAACTATAAAACTATAAAATAGTAAAGAAGAAAATTGGTAGAGATATTAGTATGATGGTTGCTTATAGCATTGACAGAATACAATTGGCAAAAAATGTTGGATGTGTAATTTGAAATGAAACTTTGCTAAGCCAAACTGTCTACCACGTACATGAGAATGACCAGGGGGTTAAAAGCTGTACAGTAGCCAGACATTTATATACAATTATATGTGGCCCGTGACATAATATAGTGCACACACACTGATATACTACAAGTTCCAGAATTCACTGCGACAGCTATCTTGCCAAACAAAACCTACAAATGCTGCGGTTGCTATGGACACTGCGGTTACCCGATCAGCGTTTCCTTCCCAATTTGTACTGCGCATGCACGACATGTGCACACACGCACAGTCTCAACTATTTATATGAACTAGCCAAAAGAGGTTGTTTACATTTACTAGACACCCTTATCCAGAGTGATTTACATATCATACACACTAACAATTTAAGCCATGGTACTGTGGCAGCTTGGCAGAGGCAGGATTTGAATGCCTTAGATGGCTCACACACTCATGCACACACATTTCAATTCATATCTAATTAAGTGTTTTTATAGCATGTACATGTATTATTTGAAAACTATGTTTTAAAATATAAAATGTACTCCTTATGTCCAGACAGATTTAGCACCATATTCTTGGCCCATTGCATGAGTAGTGAATTTTGGGGGATCATATTCCATAGCATGGATACACTGTGCACTGCCACTTCAACAGAATGAAAGTAATGTTAAAATGCACCTAGTTCTAAAGACCGGTGAAGGCGGACTAAAACAAGTGCAAGGGGTGAAGATGCCTGTCCTCAAACTCTATATTTAGGCAAGTACACACAATATAATCCAACATTAGTTTGCAGCATTAAAAATATTTGCTGATATGCTGATATTTTAATGAAATTAATAATTAAAGGAAAATAAAATTCCAGACTCCAAAGGGCTCTCCCTCCACTTGGGGCCCTGGTAACCCCACTACGACGCCCCGTGTCCATGGCTGGTTACTGGCTTGTGCAATGTTTCCCATGTCTCCCTTGATTAGATTAAGCGAGTAGCCTACAGAAAGTGAGCGAGTAAATGAAGAAACACATATTTGATTGGTTTTGCATTTGTAATGCGCGCCTGGTGGTGGCGCTGAAGAGCATGTTCTATATAAGACAATGACGTCAGCGGGCCTGAACGCGGAAGTCGGGACATCAGTAGATCAGGTGGTGACAGGGTTTTTCTGTGTAGCAGTCAGCCATAATCGTGGTTGTTGGGTGTGATTAGTGTTTTTAAGTAGAAGTTTAGGCGCAAGGCGACATGTCTGTATTTGGGAAACTGTTTGGTGGCGGGGGGAAAGGAAACAAAGCCGTGACTCCTCAAGAAGCGATTCATAAACTGAGAGAGACGGAGGAGATGTTGATGAAGAAGCAGGAGTTTTTAGAGCAGAAGATCAACGCGGAACTACTAACTGCCAAAAAGAACGGCACCAAAAACAAACGAGGTACACTTGCAACTTTTACACGTCTACGTTACCTTTAGCTCCCCTTTGTCTCTGTTTCAATACGTGTAGTGTGTGAGTTACTATTAGCAGCTAGGTCACAACGCAATGTAAACGGGCAGTTTGTTACCCAGAAGGTTTTTTTTATGGGTGGAAACACTTTTGTTTGTGTGTGTTGTATGTATTGTGTTTTGTATGTGTTGTGTGTATTGTGTGTTGTATGTGTTGTGTGTTGTATGTATTGTTTCGGTAGGTGAGTGAGTCTGTGTAGGTGTACATGTATTCCTAAACCAGATTTCCTCACATTGATAGGAAAACCTGGTAGTTTAAACGTGTTTGCTTTATCTTAAAACAGAAATGTTTATTTGAAAAATCAAAGAGCTAAAAGACTTTAGACTCTAAAAGATTTAGGTTACTTTGGTAAGTTTTGGCTAGCGTGTTGGTATAGGTACCATTTGTTCGCTCCAGTATTCATTCATTATCATGAATATGAGTGGCAAGACCTCCTTAGGATACCTAGATGTGTGTGTATATATGTGTGTGTGTGTGTGTGAGACTACGCATCTGTGTTCATAATTAATTTAGTTTTTATGTTTGAGCTGTGTGTATTGTATGTGACTCACTGAATGACATCACTAATCACGTGTAAATGCTGTGAAACAAGGAAGCAATATCTACAGTAAAACTCCACCATTGTTATAGGTGTTTCTGGGACTTTTATGAGTTAGTTTATGTCAGGTGTGTCAAACGCACCTACTGCTTGGGCCAGAGTTGATATATTGTGTGTTATGATTTTATATCGAGCCTTTATTTGAGTAACATTACTAGGTTTAAAGCACAGACTTGGCAATTACTGTACATAAAATGTAACTGAATGACATCCATATTTATAGCATTAGAACACAGAGCATGTTTGGGATCAAAATTTGGGATAAAAAATCTGGGAATGTGTGGGAAATTTGCCAGGCTATCTCCCAATTCACACATGGTGGATTCACTTAGCAGCCACTTTATTGGGTACACCTTACTTGTAGATTGGAACTTTTGTTTTGAGAACTCCCTCAATTCTTCGTGGCATAGATTCAACAAGGTGCTGGATACAGGGTTCATGTCATTTACCCTAAATTGTGACTAAACACGTAAATGTCATAGCTGAAGTCAAGACTCGTCAAAACAGGCAATGTTTTCTATTCTTCTGTTGTACGTTTTGGTGAGTCCGCGCCAATTATAGCATCAGTTGCCTCTCCTTGGCTGTGTGACCTTCTGGTGCTGCAGCCTGTTTGCTTCAAGGTTTGATGTGGTTTGTGTTCAGAGATGCTCTTCTGCATACCTCGGTTGTGACGAGTAGTTATTTGAGCTATTGTTTCTTCTCTGACTCCTATCGTCAACAAGATATTTTCACCAGTCATTGGACGTTTTCTCTTTTAAATCTAAGTCACTTAGTTCCCCATTTCACCATAATTTCACCATTCTTCCCCATTGTGTTGCTTGATATAAACTCCGTCAGTTGTCATGTAAAAGGAATCTTGGCTTTTGAATAGGTATGTGTTAACGAGCAGTGCCGGTGAGTGTATATAGTATACGAGACTGTGGTGGCCTAGTGGTTAAGGTGCTGGACTCCCACCTCTACACTGTTCTTTTTCCAAATACTGAGAAGTTTATTTTAGTTCATATACAATATTAAAGAATTGACTACACTTTGCTATTGGCAAAGGCCCTTATATTCTGATATTTATTTTATAATGTATGCAAGGTTATGCCAGGTAATTTGGTAATGGTGCTGTGAGCTACTCCCTGCCTTAGCGATAATAAGCAAGCCCGTTTACTCGTCTTTCTGACATCCCCAGGCAGTTATTTCCAGTTATACAAGACCAGGTTCCTATCTGCTTAAATGGAAGAAAAACAATGAACCTGAAACCAAGAGCCTGCAGAAATACAGTATTTGCAGTCATTGTTAAAAGCTGACAAAGAAGGTAGAAGTTCTTGACTAGCACACAGAGCACATTTCTTCAACACATTTACATTAACATAGAGATTTACAATAAGGCGTTTTCTGGAATTATGTCGAAATTTGTTCAACGTTAAATTGGTTCCTAGTAGAAAAATATTTGTATTTAGCCCCACCCCTATTTGATACCAGTATCTAAGTTGAAACCTATCTTTTATGTTTAAAATGTATTTATGTATCCACATGATATATTCTGCTCAAAAATAAATTGGGGGATATTTCAAAATTAATAAGTGATTAAAAGGGAAGCATTTTATGGCATTTCATTAAACAAGATAATCAGAAAAGCAAATTAAATGTCAAAGTTGTTCGGCTGCACAAATGAGATGTGAACTCAATTATGGTGATTTAGTAATCAGTGATATATTTATATTGGTGAAAGGAAGCATGACAAACTGGACAAGAGTGCCATATTGACTGTTCAGTAGGGTGTATGGTCAACCAGGACTTCCAAAACACACCGACAGTGATGGGGCATGGACAGGATCAGATTGTCCAGCAGTTCTTGTGGGATTGAATGTCCCCTCATTTTCTGCTTTTCTGTAAGTTACTGTTTGCAATGCCACTTTTCCATTCTACTGTAAACTGTCCCTTTTGGTGAGTCATCATACCAACTTCACTTCATGGCCTACCACAGGAAAGTGAGTGCATGCAGACAGGGACAATTTAGATCCACCAGTTGACCTAGCATATGTCTTTATGGGTTGAAACTGACTTCTCTAAGGACACCTATGTCCTCCTTTATGAAGTTATTAAGCCTCTTTCAGCACTTAAGCTCTTTCAGTTTTATTTAGGGAGCCCAAATAATCGCACACACAAATGTAACATACACTTTAAACTTTAATTCTGGGATTGCCAGATCCCACCAGAAAAAAAAAAATCACTATCACTTGGAAAATAGGCTAAATGAAGCTAACGCTGTGTTGGTAAGGCTTGCATATATGTGCAGACTGAGAAAACTGACTGAAATTGGGCAACTGGTATTTGTGCTATGAGTAGTCTGATTACTGGGATAATATGCAGTTTTCTTTACCAGATTTATTTAGCCTATTTCTAGATAAGAGTATTCTGTGTACATGACTTCTTGAATAATAAGATAACTGCAGAAATCTGACTCTGATCGGATTATGTGCATGTAAACACACTCACTGACCACTTTGGAATCAGTAGCTCAGTAGTGGTGTTCACCTTCTGGCCCCTTGTCTTCATGCCATAAAGCTGCCATTGCTCTTTATCAAAATTTCTTTAATCATTTTCTGACAGATACTTTTGTGACTTTGTGGGTTGTTTGCAGTTTTTTGTTTACATGCAGACTGGTGATTCGTTAATTGATCACCGCATTATGCATTAGCCTCAGTGGCTGAGTGGGAAGAGCAAGTGGCAGGATAACGAGTGGCGCATGGCCTGGTTTCAGTGCAATCTGTAAGCTGAGAGTTGTGCTTACTGACAAACCTCATCCACTGTGAGCATACTCTCAGTGTAAGGCCATCTTGCTTCAAAATGAGTGTATTTACAAGAAATTTAGTAACTAGAAGCATAAGTGCCATCTTAAACTGAAGATGAGACCCTGTTATCATGTCCAACTTGTCAAACCTCATTTTGTATCAGTTGTGTGTGTGTGAAAAGCGCAATGCAAATATCTCTCATCTCTTCAGTTTTCATTAGAGAAGATATGAAGGCAGATATGCTGTATATGATGTATATTTACGCCCTCTGGTGTTCAACTAATGCAACAACATTATTCGATTTCCTTAAAGAGAACATGTGATATCTCTGTGAATACAACATGACATTAACATGATGCAAGTCATGACATTTTTGCATTGAGGTGCATCATTACACCCCTATATTCTATTTTAATGTTGTCTTAATAGGAAATGGTTTTCATTTTGGGTCAGTTCAATGAAATTTTTGATAAACCTTATGGATTGCATTTAGGTTTGGCACCTGAGAATGATTGCAAGAGTTATGACAAACAGCCAGCTGCTCTGTAAATAATGTCTCATAAACTAGTTATGCCAGTTATGTAGTTCTAAACAATGTCGCTGTGTTTCTGTGTAAAATTAATAATGAACCTATGTTATCCACTTTCCTAAGCTGCCCTCCAGGCCCTGAAGAGAAAGAAGCGTTATGAGAAGCAGCTGGCTCAGATCGATGGCACACTGTCCACCATCGAGTACCAGAGAGAAGCTTTGGAAAATGCAAACACTAACACTGAAGTGCTCAAGAACATGGGCTTCGCAGCCAAGGCCATGAAGAATGCCCACCAGAACATGTAAGATCTGTTGCCAGTAATAACATAATTTGTGACTTAGACATGATAGTAACTGATAGAACTGACAGAACTGAGAAGTTTTTGTTCATGTCTAACATGTCATTGTTTCCGTTTTATATTTATTTCACTGTAGCTTTAAAGCTTTAACACCAACAAATGAACTACACAAATACAAACTTTGAACAGCACTTGATGAAGATGATTACATTTATTTCAGTCTGACAAAGAACACTGGGTATATGCAAATGGAATAAACAGTTGTTTGAAATCATCTTCCTGTTGAGAGTGCAATGGATTGAAAAAGGCTTCATCATTCTGTGCTTTATAACTAAAGCACATTACCAAAAGCGCTTCTCAATAAGACTGCATGCAATACGCCAAGCGGCAGGTCCAGACCAGACGTTAGTTATATAAATATGTGACGTTTGTTGAAATAAAAACATAATTTATGCTTTCAAATTGGCATTAATGTCTCGTTAACCCATCACTTTTGCTTTAACATGATAATAAGCTCATTTTTCACACTAAAGCAGTGCAAGTTTTTTTTTTTTTTCAATGGTGCAGTAACTACAGATAGGTTGCTGATTTAAGAGTTACCGAGTTCATTTATTATAGTTCTCATTATAAATAAATGTGATATTAAACGCTGTCCATCAGAAGTGTTAAGATAATATTGTTTATCATAATAATTATTCAGACCATAAATGTTTGTACATATACTTAACGGGACATGTATAAACTCACAAGACTGAACACGGTTCCTTTTATTACTGGACGTATGTCATTGTTTTATTCTTGTTTTTTAGGGATATAGACAAAGTGGATGACCTGATGCAGGACATCACAGAACAGCAGGAGCTGGCACAGGAAATCTCGGATGCCATTTCAAAACCTGTTGGCTTTGGTGAAGAGTTTGATGAGGTACAAGCAGGTCTAGATTCTACAAAATATAGTATAATATACACTAATCATCTGCATTAAAGCAACCTGCCTGACATTGTATAATAATAGATTCTGTTGGCTAGATGCATGACCAGAAAATAGTATTACTGGATTCGATTAAAAATATACCACTCACAAAAATTTTGGGGTATTTCAAAATGAAATATGCCATAATGAAATATCCACGATGTTTATTTTTTTTATCTGATATTTTGCCAGCAATCATCTTAACTGTGAAGATGATATGACTTATATAACATATGACTCATGACATAATCGTTTTAAGATTAAGGTCAAGGCTTTAAATAAAAGCTTGCTATGACATACTGTGATTATACATAATTCATTTAAAAAATAGCCCCTTATTTTTGTAAGCTGTATATATGCATTCATTTTCTGAGTACTAAAAAACAGTATGATGTTCTTAGTTTTATTTTACGCATTTACATTAATTTATTAAAAAAGTGAAATCAAAGGAGCAGCTATATGAATCATTTTAGCAAGTATTACATAATAAACTAAACTAAATGCAAGTCATTTTTACTAGGACTAGAAATAGTCAAAGGAAAAAGACCACAGTAAAGTTAATGGAATTCTTCAGACAAAGGGTTTAAATAGCACAAGATGTGATGAAATATCACCAGGACCTCCCGCGATAAACGAAAAGTAGGGACGCTATATTTATTTAAATATGTATACACTATTTTAGCCATAGAACGTGCAGAATGTTTGGGTGTCATCGTAGGGCTTGAATGAATTCAGTCTATAATGAAACTTTCTCAAACAGTGAACACAACACCGCAGACAAAAACTTGTCATGTCGACAAGTAGCGATTCAGGCGGGCGATGCTCTGGTCTTACTTCTTGTTTTTGGTGTGTATTCATGATAGGTGAACCGCGATGTGGCGAGGGAACACTGTATATCTAAATTACATCTATGCTCTTGTTCTATAGGATGAGCTGCTGGCTGAACTAGAGGAGCTGGAACAGGAGGATCTGGACAGTGCCCTGTTGAATGTTATTGGCCCAGAAAACGTCCCACTGCCCAATGTGCCTTCAACCTCTTTACCCGCCCAACCAGGTATAATACATCTTTGCAAATAAGAACAATTATAACACTGAGAAAGAACGTATAGGTGTACATGATAAAGATGTAATTTGGTTTTAGAGTTGTTTTTACTAGACACAAGGTATGCCTGTTTTTATTAAATAAACAGACCTAGAAGTAAGCTGCAAAGTGTTCTCACTGAGATGCCAAATTCAGAAGCTTCCCTCACTGGATATAAAGTTTCACTTTATTTTGACTATTTGCATTTCACTTGTTTCATGTCTTTATTTTATTTTAAAATGATTTTTTAAAATAATAATTCAATCATAGTTTCTCTTAAATTAAAGAAAAATAGAAGCCTTGGACATGGATCTCAAACCTTTGGCTATATTTTTGTATGGATTGTATTTTCTCACTGATTATTTCCAACTCAGGCTTACTGTTTATATTTCTGTCTGCAGCCAAAAAAAGGCAAGACGAGGATGAGGATGACATGGACGAGCTCAAGGCTTGGGCAATGTGAATCCGGCCCAAACAGCCAGACTGTCTTAACATTTGCTGTCATGGAGTGATGTACAGAGTTGACTTGAACATTTTAGAGGGTTAACATTGTGAATCCAGTTGTTTAGCAATCTGTAGCTCTTTCTGCTGGTTATGTGCCAAACCACAAGAGTTACCAATGGATGTAAATGATGCAAGGAAAGTAAAACAATCATAAATGTTTCACTTCAGCAATGTCTGTAACAATTCTTATGTTTTCACCTAATTTGGAATTAGAGTTAATTATACTTACCCCACTTAAAGTGCTATTTGAGGAGCTTTAAGTTAGCAAACACCTGCATATATCTACCTCTATTTGGTTGAAAACCTGCAGCAAGTGGAATCCCCACTATGGTATGCCCTAGTTTTAGCCTTTCTGGATTGAAAAGTGGATTATTATAGTCTTTTATACACTATATAGACAAGGTTCTGGACACCCAACAAATTACCACCCCCACCTTTGATGCTATGACAGCCTCTGTTTTCTGAGAGAGCTTTCTTTTGGAATGTGATTGCGAGGTCAACTTCTGATGTAAGTCAATAAGCCCTGGCTCACATTTAGCATTCCAGTTCATTTTCAAGGTGTCTGATAAAGTTGGGGTAGGATTCTGTGCAAGCCAGCCAAGTTCTCAATGAAACTTGGCCAACCAGTTCTCTTGGGATGGTGTTTATGCACAGCAGTGTAAAAAGTTAATAAAACTGTTTTGTTAGAAGAGGAAACAGTGTCCTGGGGTTTTCAGTACAACCCATGCTACTCCTTGGCAGTCTATGGAAAATCCAGAAATGTACACTTTATATTATGATTGTGTTACAGGTGTGTATTGCTAAAATAGTAGAGCTCAATAATGAAAAGGGTTGCCCACAAACTTTTGTCTGCATAGTCTATGTATTCAGTGAGACAATAATGCTTGAAAAGCATTTCCCACCGTTTGCATGCTACATACTTTAACCCTGAAATTTATCCGTTGATATTTTAGCTTGATCCTAAAGCGGTCTACTTTACATATGTTTGAAATATAAGACTGTTTTCAGATTTCCTTGAATGTATCAAACATAGTTTTGTTGCATTCACTTAAATAATTTCACACAATTTCAAACCCATTCCCATCCATGCTTCCCAAAAGCTGCATCCTGCTTTAAATGTTCTTTTTATTTAGTCATACATTACCCAGGGCACTGACTATCCTTCATGCTGAATTACACTGTAGAATCCCATCCATCCTTCATATATCAGTATCTACATTTATCTAGTGTTCAGTGTAGATGCTTTTAAGCTTTTTTGTCGTCTGTCGGAAGATATTCCCAGTCATACATTGACATGCTGTATCTTTTGTATAGAAACAAGTATGTAACACAAGGAGTGGTGTATGTACAGCTGTATGTTTGAGATTATTCAGATGAGACTTATTTGAAAGACCATTAAACACTTTGATTCTTTTTTGTTGTATTTAGTCTTGTTACAGTAAATTATTAAGTTTATATAAAACCCTGCTTCAGAACAGCGCTACGATCAGACTCCACATTCTGTTGGTTTTGAACTTGAAGCATATGGAGTTGTTTGTGCCTTAATTCACATGCTAATGCAACTTTAGTAACATGTCCTAACATGACCGTCATGAGATTCTTGTCATCTTAAATTACTGAGGTTTGCTGAGTCATATGTGTGCGAATCATGTCAAGTTCAATAAGACTTTTTGTAGACAATGCAGTCCTTTACATTGCACATGTATAAATGTCTTTCAGGTAAGTGCTTATATCCCTCAAATGCAGTTTCTATTTATTGTCTGTAATAAACAAATGTGTTATTGCCTCCTAGTGTGAATAGCAAATGTTCCTTCACGTGTTCCTTTGTAGACAGTCATTACCATGATAACAGAGAAAAGGCTAAAAGCATGTTATGAATAGTTGGTTTGTACTTTGCAGAGACAATATATGATGTGGAGAATTTTAAATGTTTTTTTTCATTTTTACCTCTGCATATGCTTGTCACAGTTACAAGGGCTCGATCCTCCCAATTTACATGTTGCATGCATATAACCTTAATGTGGTGCCAGGCCATTGACTCTAACCCAGGTTACTGAGGTGGTGGGCTAGCGTATTGGACCTCTGTGTTTGAGATTTTTTTTAAACAAATATTTGTTGGAGGATACTTAAGATTATAATTAGGTGTATATTTGGTATTCATTGGCTACAGTAGTTATTTCAATGAAAAGCTCCACACGGCTGGGAAGATAAACATGCGTGGTGTGTTTGCGTGCAACATGTGCTCATGCACCCTGAGATGGACTGGGTTGACTTGAATTCCACCTTGTACTTTGACTGGCATGTCTTGCAGACAGTGATAGTTTCCTGGCCTCAATGCGGCACTCACCCAGTTAGTGATGAAAGGGGCACTGGTATTTATATGCCTCAATAATGCATTGGCCACTCTGCAGCATTTAGGCATTTAGACATGGGCAAGACAACCTAGTCTGAGCTGACAGAAACACAAAATTAACTCAGATAAACACTTGTCACTTATCTGAGGCATGCGTCTCAGAATGCACAACATGTTGAAACTTAAAGCAGGTGGGCTACAGCAGGTCAACTAAGGCTACAATTTGCACAGGCTCAAAATGGACAATAGAGGACTGTAAAATTGCTGCAACACTCAGAAGTTAGGGCCAGAATTAAACTGCAACTCAATGGATCAGGCTGCTAGTGTTTTAATGGAGTGTGTTATTTTCTTGGATCAATTTGGGCTTCTTAATACCCATGGAGCACAGCTTAAATGTTACAGCCTAGCTTTAGTATTGTTGCTAACCATGTCTGTTCCTGTTTGATCACAGAGAACCCCTTTTGAAGAATATTTTGAGCAGGATAATGTGTCATGGAGACAAGGTGTGATGCCGAATAGCGGTTAGGGTACAAAATGACTGAATGCCCAGGGTTCAAATCCCACCTCTGCCAACCTGTCACTGTTGGTTCATTGAGTAAGATCCTTCATCCACAATTGCTTGGAATTTAAATGTGAACTGTATGAGGCTATCATGTTTATGAGCCAAAATCTCTGAGGAATATTACCACCACCTTGTTTACTGTGTGACACGGAGCTAAGGACATATTCGAAGAGGATTCAACACAATTAATATAAAGGAATAAGTAACCTAACAAGTGGCCAGTCAGTTTATTTATTGCTTTATTTTTCTGCTTAATTTTCATAGTAAATAATTTTTCTCATTAGTTTAATTATTGTTATATCAAGTTTAATCGCTATTTGTTTCTGCAACATTTTCGAATCTCCCCACCCGTTTCCAGACATGCTCTGGCGCAGAAGGCGGGATTTATCGTAAAACGGGCGGGTTAAAAAAAGGGGTCCGTAGCTCATTTATGACGTCACGCGTGACAGTCGGAAGTGCGCGTGTGCACCGAGGCTCCGTTTGCTGATGCAAGAGGCACCGTGAAGAGGTTTTGTTAGAATTATCTCTTCTTTCTTTCTAATAATTCCTCGAGTGACGCGCGCTTCTTACAGCCATCATGTCAGAGGACGAGGTGAGTCAAAGCGACTCTGATTATGCTTTTTTTCTTTTACGAATTGAATTAAATATAAGAATTACAAATGTGCTACACCATGACTTTGGGCCCTAACTAGCTTAGCTTCAGAGCAGTTCTGCTAATGCACGTTGAATGAGCTAAGCAGCTGGAAACCTCATACATGGTGTCTCTCACGTAACAATCATCATTTATTTCAACATTGATCTGTCAGTAATGTATTAAAGACCCGATGATAAAAAGGAGCCGTTTTAAGCTGTTAGGATGTTTGATTTGTTATTCTCTCACTCGACAGCACGTGTTTGTTCTCTTTTTTTAATTCTAAGTAAACGTTTTGTGCCTGCTAATAACGTTGTTTTTTACGGACACGAGCGGTACAACACACAATCTGGATTTGGATGTGTGGTACAAGTTGTAGAAACTGCCACACATTTAGTCAGGCTATATTCCAAGTGGCTGGTTTTACTCAAAATGGTGTGTAAATGATGTGTTCAAAACCCTCTATAGTTTTCCAGCTCTTTGTGTTTAATAGACCATTTGTCGAGAACTACTCCAGCGTTTTCTCTTTGCATTCACCAGCAGCGTGAACAATGTTGGCACTTGAATGGAAAATGAATGGGCAAAAGATTGACTTGCATATACTGTTCACAAAAATTAGGGCTTATTTCAAACTTAAATATCCCCTCATTTCTGTGAGCAGTGTAGATTTACCTTCCTGTAAAGATTCTTTAACGTGTAAAAAAAAAAAAACTACATTTCAGCTGCGTTCATAGGACTTTTTGCATTTGGTTTTGTGATTAATGTAATGTGCTTTACATAAGGCTTTGCGTTAAGATGTATTGAGAAAACAATCATCTCTTGTTAAAGAATTAATTTAAAATCTTTCAAACAAGAACTATAGACACAAGCTATAAATGGGAAAGGGACTTTGTCTGGGACCAAAAACACACATGGTAGTTTGATTTCCCTATATTGTCTGGAGCTCTACCTCCCCACCTTCTCCAGCGAATCCCCAATTTGATCCTGCCCTGGGACTTTGCCTATGTGGTGTTTGAAGGTCCTCCTCACACATTCCCAAAGACACCCATTAAGTTATTCCTCCGAGGACATATTTGTCCCATCCTTTTAAATGAACTGCAAATGCATTTGAACCCACCTAGAGCAGTCCAATTTGTATAAAACTGCTCAGCATGTCACCAAGTTTATGTAAATAAAGTCTGTCCGGTTTCAATATGTAGTTTTGTCGTCAGATTGAGAGACATTTCGTGTCAAGATAACGTGCGTATAATCGTTACGGTCCTCAAAGGGTTAATTGGCCACTCTAAATTGTCCCGTTATGATTTTCTGAGTTGTATCAATTCTGATTTTGCTAATTCTGACACAATGTTTAATAAGCAAATCAAGCAAAGCGAAACCTTGGTGTAAATTAGTCTGCGATTGAACCTATGGATTAACAGAGGGCTTGTCTGGGCAGAACAAAGTACTCGGTATGGGATTTAATGTTTTTCGGAGATTAAGTTGTGCCTGAACTAAACAGTTTAATGCATCTCCAGCGCAGCTGCTTTACTTGGCAAATGCATTCTGATTTAGCTGATCTTCAATAATCCACAATCCAACTAGTTGGGAATAGATTATTTATAATGGTTAAAATTAAGGGTCGTTTGTATGGACTTGTTTCTGAGCATCCGATCAGGGAAGAAAAGCATCCAGATAACTCCGGTTTGAAACCATCATGGGACTGTGTAGAGCTTGCATGTGCCCCTGTGTGTGTCTGGGGTTTTTCCTGTTTCCTCCCAAATCCCAATGATATATGTTCGGTTAATTGGTTGCTATAATTGCCCAATTATAAACGTGTCTGGTATTGCCATTGCATTTCTCCCATCTTGAATAGCCACTGATGCTAATGCAATATTAAATAAATAAATTAGCAAAATATGTAAATCAAGGGGAATGTGTATTTTAAATGTGAGTATCTAAATGGTAATGTTCTATTTGTACTACTGTATTACTCATGATAAGCAAGTGTAATTGTTTCTTTACTGTGGCTTGTGTAACTACGCTGAGGCATCTGTCTGACCAAGTGTGTCAAGTGCTAACTAGACATCAACCAAAAAAAGTCCATTAATTTCCAGGACTGGTGAATTGGATTATGTATACCTGTTTATGCCATATATCACTTTGCCAGAGGTGCAGTCATACCCCATGTGTGCCTCGTTCCACCCCCATGAACAAATTTGAGTTTGAACTAAAACTCAAAACAAACACTGCTGATTTTTCTTTTCACCTAGTAGAGTAGTCACTATTTTGTAGAAATGGCCGATTGCAATTTTGTTGACTGATTTAGATTTTTTTTTTTTTTTAAACATAAGGCTGGTCTGAATTTGATAGTTTCCGTTTTATTTCCCAGAATTTTGTAACTTGTACCATAAAATGGCAGCTGATGCTGGGTTGTCAGCAGTGCACTGTCAGCAGTTAGCTATGTACGACCAGCACATAAATAGTTTAAATATACATGAAATATATATTACTCGCAGAAATTAGGAGATATTTCGAAATGAAATATTGCATAAATATCATATAATTTTGTGCGCAGTGTCTATGAAAACCAGCCAATTCTGCTCATTGTTTATGGGGCATCTCTTATTTTGCCTTTTTGCCTAATTTTTGTGAAATTTAAAACAAGAACTCCATCTTCCCGATGGCAATCAGACTCATAAACAGCTGAGCTGATGACTCTATT